>JARQOD010008155.1:0-36690 GCA_033576555.1 Oophaga sylvatica
TACACTGGGGTTGAGAGGCCTGATGTTATACACGGGGTGAGTTGCCTATGTTATACACTGGGGTGAGGGGTCTGATGTTATACACGGGGGTGAGGGGCTGATGTATACATCGGGTGAGGGCTGATGTTATACACCGGGGTGAGGGGCCAGATATTATACACCGGGGGTGAGGGCCTGATGTTATACACTGAGGGTGAGGGCCTGATGTTATACATCGGGGGTGAGGGTCTGATGTTATACACTGGGGTGAGGGGCCTGATGTTATACACCGGGGTGAGGGGCCAATATTATACATCGGGGGTGAGGGTCTGATGTTATACACGGGGTGAGGGCCGATATTATACATCAGGTGTGAGGGGTCTGATGTTATACACCGGGGTGAGGGCCAGATATTATACACGGGGGTGAGGGCCTGATGTTATACACGGGGGAGGGTTATATTATTATACACGGGGTGAGGGCCTGATGTTGTACACCGGGGGTGAGGGCAGATATTATACACCGGGTGAGGGGCTGATGTTATACACCGGGGTGAGGGCCGATATTATACATCAGGTGTGAGGGGTCTGATGTTATACACCGGGGTGAGGGCCAGATATTATACACGGGGTGAGGGGCCAGTTATACACCAGGGTAAGGGGCCTGATATTATACACCGGGGTGAGGGGCCTGATGTTATACACTGGGGTGAGGGCCTGATGTTATACACCAGGGTAAGGGGCCTGATATTATACACCAGGGGTAAGGGCCAATGTTATACACTGGGGGTGAGGGCTGATGTTATACACCGGGGGTGAGGGGCCGATATTATACACTGGGGTGAGGGGCCTGATGTTATAACACCGGGGGGGAGGGGCCAGATATTTACACACGGGGGTGAGGGGCCTGATGTTATACACCGGGGGTGAGGGCCAGATATTATACACTGGGGGTGAGGGGCCTGATGTTATACACCAGGGGTAAGGGGCCTGATATTATACACCAGGGGTAGGGGCCTGATGTTATACACCGGGGGTGAGGGGCCTGATGTTATACACCGGGGTGAGGAGCCAGAATTTGACCCGGGGTGAGGGTCCTGATGTTATACACCGGGGGTGAGGGGCCAGATATTTTACTCCGGGGGTGAGGGCCAGATATTATACACCGGGGGTAAGGGGTCTGATGTTATACACCGGGGTGAGGGCCATGATTTGAACGCCGGGTGTGAGGGTCCTGATGTTATACACCGGGGGTGAGGGGCCTGATGTTATACACCGGGGTGAGGGGCCAAATATTATACTCCGGGGTGAGGGGCTGGTATATACACCGGGGGTGAGGGCCTGATGTTATACACCGGGGTTCAGAGGCCTGATGTTATACACCGGGGTGAGGGGCCTGATGTTATACACCGGGGGTGAGGGCCTGATGTTATACACCGGAGGTGAGGGGCCTGATGTTATACACCGGGGTGAGGGGCCTGATGTTATACACCGGGGGTGAGGGGCCTGATGTTATACACCGGAGGTGAGGGGCCTGATGTTATACACCGGGGTGAGGGCCAGATGTTATACACGGGGGTGAGGGGCCAGATATTATACCCGTGGGTGAGGGGCCAGATATTATACACCGGGGTGAGGGGCCTGATTTATATACGGGGGTGAGGGGCCTGATGTTATACACCGGGGGTCAGGGGCCTGATGTTATACACCGGGGTGCAGGGGCCTGATGATTAAACACGGGTCAGGGGCCTGATGTTATACACCGGGGTCAGGGCCTGATGTTATACACCGGGGGTGAGGGCCTGATGTTATACACGGGGTCAGGGGCCTGATGTTATACACTGGGGTGAGGGGCCTGATGTTATACACCGGGGTGAGGGGCCTGATGTTATACACCGGGGGTCAGGGGCCTGATGTTAACACTGGGGGTGAGGGGCCAGATATTATACACCAGGGGTGAGGGGCCTGATGTTATACACACTGGGTTGAGGGGCTGATGTTATACACCGGGGTGAGGGGCCCGTTTATACACCGGGGGTGAGGGGTCTGATGTTATACACCGAGGGTGAGGGTCTGATTTATACACCGGGGTGAGGGGCCTATGTTATACACCGGGGTGAGGGGCCTGATATTATACACCGGGGGTGAGGGCCTGATGTTATACACCGGGGTGAGGGGCCGATGTTATACACCGGGGTGAGGGGCCTGATGTTATACACCGGTGGTGAGGGGCCAGATATTATACACCAGGGGTGAGGGCCTGATGTTATACACGGGGTTGAGGGCCTGATGTTATACACCGGGGGTGAGGGGCCAGATATTATACACCGGGGTGAGGGCCTGATGTTATACACCGGGGGTGAGGGGCCAGATATTATACACCGGGTAAGGGGCCTGAAGTTATAACCGGGGTGAGGGCCAGATTTTGAACGCCGGGGGTGAGGGTCCTAATGTTATACACCGGGGTGAGGGGTCCGATTTATACACCGGGGTGAGGGGCCTGATTGTTATACACTGGGTGTGAGGGCCTGATGTTATACACTGGGGTGAGGGGCCAGATATTATACACTCGGGGGTGAGGGGCCAGATATTATACATCGGGGTGAGGGGCCTGATCTATACACCAGGGGTGAGGGGCCTGATGTTATAACACCGGGGGTCAGGGGCCTGATGTTATACACCGGGGGTGAGGGCCTGATGTTATACACCGGGGTCAGGGGCCTGATGTTATACACTGGGGGTGAGGGCCTGATTTTATACACCGGGGTAGGGGCCTGATGTTAACACGGGGTGAGAGGCCTGATGTTATACACGGGGTGAGTGCCTGATGTTATACACTGGGGGTGAGGGTCTGATGTTATACACGGGGGTGAGGGGTCTGATGTTATACACTGGGGTGAGGGCCTGATGTTATACACCGGGGTGAGGGGCCAGATATTATACACCGGGGGTGAGGGGCCTGATGTTATACACCTGAGGGTGAGGGCCTGATTTATACATCGGGGGTGAGGGGTCTGATGTTTATACACCGGGGTGAGGGGCCTGATGTTATACACCGGGGTGAGGGGCCAGATATTATACATCGGGGTGAGGGGTCTGATGTTATACACCGGGGGTGAGGGGCCGGATATTATACATCAGGTGTGAGGGGTCTGATGTTATACACCGGTGGTGAGGGCCAATATTATACACCGGGGTGAGGGTCCTGATGTTATACACTGAGGGTGAGGAGCCTGATGTTATACATCGGGGTGAGGGTCTGATGTTATACACTGGGGTGAGGGGCCTGATGTTATACACCGGGGGTGAGGGGCCAGATATTATACATCGGGGTGAGGGGTCTGATGTTATACACCGGGGGTGAGGGCCGAATATTATACATCAGGTGTGAGGGGTCTGATGTTATACACCGGGGGTGAGGGGCCAGATATTATAACACTGGGGGTGAGGGGCCTGATGTTATACACCGGGGGTGAGGGGTCAGATATTATACACCGGGGGTGAGGGGCCTGATGTTATACACCGGGGTGGGGGGCCAGATATTATACATCAGTGTGAGGGGTCTGATGTTTATACACCGGGGTGAGGGGCCAGATATTATACACCGGGGTGAGGATCTGATGTTATACACCGGGGGTGAGGGGCCTGATGTTATACACCGGGGGTGAGGGGCCGGATTTTATACACCGGGGTGAGGGGCCAGATATTATACACCGGGGTGAGGGCCGGATGTTATACACCGGGGGTGATGGTCCAGATATTATACACCGGGGTGAGGGATCTGATGTTATACACCGGGGGTGAGGGGCCTGATGTTATACACCGGGGTGAGGGGTCAGATATTATACACCGGGGTGAGGGGCCGGATGTTATACACCGGGGTGAGGGGCCAGATATTATACACCGGGGTGAGGGATCTGATGTTATACACCGGGGGTGAGGGGCCTGATGTTATACACCGGGGGTGAGGGGCCGGATATTATACATCAGGTGTGAGGGCCTGATGTTATACACCGGGGGTGAGGGCCGGATATTATACATCAGGTGTGAGGGCCTGATGTTATACACCGGGGGTGAGGGTCAGATATTATACACCGGGGGTGAGGGGCCGGATATTATACATCAGTGTGAGGGGCCTGATGTTATACACCGGGGGTGAGGGGTCAGATATTATACACCGGGGGTGAGGGCCTGATGTTATACACCGGGGTGAGGGGTCAGATATTATACACCGGGGTGAGGGGCCTGATGTTATACACCGGGGTGAGGGGCCTGATGTTATACACCGGGGTGAGGGGTCAGATATTATACACCGGGGTGAGGGATCTGATGTTATACACCGGGGGTGAGGGGCCTGATGTTATACACCGGGGGTGAGGGGTCAGATATATTACACCGGGGTGAGGGCCGGATGTTATACACCGGGGGTGAGGGGCCAGATATTATACACCGGGGGTGAGGGATCTGATGTTATACACCGGGGTGAGGGGCCTGATTGTTATACACCGGGGGAGGGGCCGGATATTATACATCAGGTGTGAGGGGTCTGATGTTATACACCGGGGTGAGGGGCCTGATGTTATACACCGGGGGTGAGGGGTCAGATATTATACACCGGTGGTGAGGGGCCTGATGTTATACACCGGGGTGAGGGGTCAGATATTATACACCGGGTGAGGGGCATGATGTTATACACCGGGGTTGAGGGGCCTGATGTTATACACCGGGGTGAGGGCCGGATATTATACATCAGGTGTGAGGGGCCTGATGTTATACACCGGGGGTGAGGGGCCGGATATTATACATCAGGTGTGAGGGGCCTGATGTTATACACCGGGGGTGAGGGGTCAGATATTATACACCGGGGTGAGGGGCCGGATATTATACATCAGGTGTGAGGGGCCTGATGTTATACACCGGGGTGAGGGTCAGATATTATACACCGGGGGTGAGGGGCCTGATGTTATACACCGGGGTGAGGGGCCTGATGTTATACACCGGGGTGAGGGGTCAGATATTATACACCGGGGGAGGGGCCGGATATTATACATCAGGTGTGAGGGGCCTGATGTTATACACCGGGGGTGAGGGGCCTGATGTTATACACCGGGGGTGAGGGGTCAGATATTATACACCGGGGGTGAGGGGCCTGATGTTATACACCGGGGTGAGGGGTCAGATATTATACACCAGGGGTGAGGGGCCGGATATTATACATCAGGTGTGAGGGGCCTGATGTTATACACCGGGGGTGAGGGGCTTGATGTTATACACCGGGGTGAGGGGTCAGATATTATACACCGGGGTGAGGGGCCGGATATTATACATCAGGTGTGAGGGGCCTGATGTTATACACCGGGGGTGAGGGGCCTGATGTTATACACCGGGGGTGAGGGTCAGATATTATACACCGGGGTGAGGGGCCTGATGTTATACACCGGGGTGAGGGGTCAGATATTATACACCGGGGTGAGGGGCCTGATGTTATACACCGGGGGTGAGGGGTCAGATATTATACACCGGGGGTGAGGGCCGGATATTATACATCAGGTGTGAGGGGCTTGATGTTATACACCGGGGGTGATATGGCCGAATGTTATATTCCGACAGCAATAGGACTGAAAGAAAAAATGGAATTCAGTGCTTCAGGAGACCAAAACTTTTCTCCATATAGTGCATCTAATTTGTAATCTCACAACTAGACGACTTTACGTAACCAACAGTATTAAACCCACTGGACCACCAGGGATAATGCCAATTGAACTACCACATATAACAGACCTTGTACTCGACCACCAGGGATTGATGCTGATATATCAGAAACCTCTAGGAATCATACCCCTTCTACCAGCCTACCAGGCCATTCTCAACCACCAGCAACATTATCCCATCTAATGCAGCACTAGGGATATTATTTTGGGGTATTTGTTTTCCACCAGGGATAATATTCCACCTAATAAACCACTAGTGATCATTCTTTCTACAAAACCCACCGGAGCATGTTAAGCCCTGATGGATTACATCCCCCCCCCGGACCACTAGGGATATTATTCCACCTGATCTTTATTAATTTGCTCTATGTAATCTCCTTTATTTATTGATTTTAATAAATGTAGACATTTTCTATTAGAACTTTAATCTCCGATTTTATAAAAAAGTTTACAAAGCGTCGATCAACCACTAATTTTACGAGCCCCCGAAATATTTCAGATTTGCGTATGGTCTAAATAAGTGCGGGCGGCTCGCAGGGGAGCGAGCACAATGCGGATTTGTTTGGAACTTTTCATGTTTTCCACAGTTCACTTATGGATATAACTGGTGGATATAATTATGATAGCAGCGCAATAAGCAATATCAGATTGTCGCGCGTCCCCTCCCCCGGCGCGCTGCATTTTACACTATTTATTATTTAGTGCAGATTTGCTTTATGCCAAAATAACAGTAATCTCTTCAGCTCATTAGAATTACAGACTTGCGGCATTGTGGCGCGCTCTGTAGAGGGTTTCGTCTTTTTTATTAGCATTGTGCGAGCTGCACAAAAGCAAAATTTACTCCTTTCATGCAACTGAAAAGAAGCAATCTTTACGTGACAAATCCGACATTATCATATGTAAACCTCATTTGCCATGTAATGTCTCCCCGTTTCCAGCTCATTAATTGAATGAAGTGAATTTTTCGCATTGTAATCGCCAGCGCGCGGTCGGGTGGGGGGCGGGAAGGGAGATTTCGGGGGAAAAAAGCGAGACCTTTCCACTGGAGTTATGTGACCACCTGGTTGTCTCAGCTCCCAGGATTGGGCTCGGTGGATGGGGGAAGGATTGTAATTTGTACATATTTAAAGGGATCATCACATGCAGAACAGAGAGAGGTGCCACTGGTGGCAGCAAGGTATGGGGTACATACAGAAGAAGAGCGACCCCACCCAAAATCCCCCCCAGGTATGGATTACACACCTCCAGGTCAGGGAAGACTTGGCTTGTGGACGGACAGCTGGCACTTTGTGCCCTTGGTGTTGGAGTATTGTAAATGGATGTTCAGGAAGGGGTAAAAAAATTTACAAAATGTTATCCTCACCTGCCCTACACCGTCCCTCCCCTGTCCTCTGCTCACTCCCTCTGGACACTCTATGGCCGTCTTCGGATCTTCCGCGCTCAGGTCAATGTTGGACCCCCTGTGACCTCATATGGACTTGAAGATCCTAAGAGCGGCTAAAACAGACCAGAGAGAGCCAGCGGAGGACCTGTCAGCGAGCTGCGGTGGCAGGACAGACGAGTACTTTTTTTAATATTTTTAACCCCTTCCCAACCCTGTGAAGAATCCAGCACTATGGTACCTGGCTGAATGCAAATCAATTCTAGGGAAAACAATTTTTTTGTGCAATTCGACAACCCCCTGCCAGATCCATCAACAGCCGCTTGCTTATCTTTCCAGAAAAACAAAATAGCAGGCAATGCTGGTTACATGTGAATAATTGTGACATACTGTATATGTGTCGACCCGCCACCACAATTGTGGGTTACCAGGGCAATGGGGTACTCAGAGCCGAGCCCATGGAAGTCTATGGGGTTTGTCACAGGTAGCTGTGGCTCGGTCTGTGGCCCTGGCGGTCTGGCGTATGTTGGGGGAATATATTTACAGGGGATTGATTTATGTACAGTTCGTGACGCCACCTGTAGTGTTATGGTAATTAGTACCAGCGCTGCTGTAGATCTCTGAGGGGATGGTGAGGCAGCTAGATGTCGGGTCCCCTACAGGTGGGACTGGTCCCTCAAAGTCTATGTGAGTAGTGAAGTCGAGTGCGGTTAAAGAACACAGTCTCACACGGTCAGCGTCTTTCCATACCTTTACTTGCAAGATGATAAGGCAGGTCCCAGGGAGGCTGATCCAAGGAGAGTGTATCTTGAGACGGCAGCTGGACAAGTTAGGGGCCTCCTTTATCTCCAATATGACGAGTGCAACTAGCATGAAGCGTAGTTCCCTCAATTCTCCAGCTTATCCAAAGCTGTACCTGCCCAGTCAGCTTAGTGTTAGGGGCCTTCCTATGAAGGAGCTGAATTCTTACGTGGTCCTGCAGAACTCTAAAGTCTTCACTCCCCCTGACCCCAGTTACGTACTGACTATAAGGGGCTTGTCTGCCGCGACCTAGGGTCCGGTAGATTCCTGGTTTTCCTGTCACCGTGCCTGAAACAACAGTGACTCTTCGGTCCCCAGTGACCGGTAGCAACGTGCTGGACTTCTGCAATCCTGTAGCACTAATTCTATAATCCACTTGCCTTTCGCCTTGTCCACGCTGGTAACATAAGCACTCAAAACTAGCCAAGGGTCGAGCAGTCACTTCTTTCCTTTTCCTTCCAATGAAGTTAGCCACAGATGCTCAGTTATCACAGGCAGGAGCACGTCTCTGAACCTGATACTGTCCTCTAGACAGGGGCGCTGAAGACTTTTCTGTGCTAATACTTCTTCCTTCCTCAGTGTGTATTGTGAAGGTGATACAGCTCTGACTAGACTAAGGTGTATTCCAAACACCTATACCAGACTCCACGATATGAACTGGGATGAAGCAGGCTAGACTCTTTCCTCCCTCCAAACGTCTTCTCACAGATGTCTAGGCTCTACTCCACACGTCCTCACTGTCCAAAAACAGGAACAAGACTCATCACTCTAACACCTACTACCTTGACCACTCCCTCTAGAGTATACTTCACTACCCTAGGGGTGTGTCTAGTGTGTGTCGAGTGAATGATTATTGAGCATTAAGCCGCCGTCTCGCCATACACTCTCCAGGGTACTGCGTGTGCCTACCACCAGGGCTACACATTCCCCCATGGTAAACGACAGCACTCCCGGGCTGTGAAATACAAAAGACATTTTGTTTATGCAATAACAATAACAATAACATCTTCCCATCCGGGAGGTAAAAACACCTTGAACGTTACAAACTTTTATAGAAAAATACAAATAGTATCAAATAGCATTCAATAAATAAATATACAAGATACTTGTGAAGGACCCGCACCAAACCTTCAACGTGGGTCCTGGGTGGGCTGCAGGACGTCCGATTGCAGACCTCACTCAGTGCCACACCATATGGGTTTTGTTTTTCAGAGGTAGTTATGGATGGTTTTTGTAAAACCAAGATAGGGCACCGAAGCGCAACTATGTACAAGAAAGTTCCGGGTTAGCATAGTCCTTAACCTCAAAAGTCCATTTGCAAAGGAAGACATATCACATTAAATCACATTATCAAAGTGCAACTGTTTATCATCTATCATTTACCAATTATCAATTACCAATTACCCAGCCGGCATTCTATAATTAGAAATATATATTCATTATATATAACCTGTGCAAAACTTTTTCAAAAACATTTTAAACTTTCTGCTTTTTTTTTTTTTTTTTTACTTGTGGTAGATCCGATAGGGATCTCACCAACTCTTTACTATTTATTCATCTTTTAATAATTCACCTTCCACTACATCTTTCACGCCGGGGGCTGGAATGATGCAATGAGCCCTAGATCCTAAGACCAGCAAATCATGTGCTGCGATCAGGGTCTGGGTCGCGACAGTTCTGGTGCGAACCTCTAGGGGCGCAACGGGTATATCTTCTCCGCGTGACACCGATTGCGTCTCCATTACAGTCAACGATATAGACCGCGTCAGGGTTTGCGATCTAGACTGGGTCGCATGTGGCGATGTGGAGGTGGCTTGAACTTGCGATGAACTCTGGGTCGCTAGTTGCGATGACTTTACAGGGGCGATGCTGGGGCACGGCCGGATGCTGCTTGAGCTGGAAACGGGGACGCTGCGGTAATGGTGACGATACCTGCGTCTGGGACGGGGTCGCGGACGACGGCGACGTTCAGGGCATACCACCCCTTCATTCCCCAATGCCGCGTATAGGTGACTATATCTCCGTTTGCTAAGTCCCTCCCGGGATGACCTTGCGGCAGGTGAGATTCCACGTCACGCCTGCTGACAAAGACCGCTGGGTAGAGGCCCGGTTCACGGATAAAGCCCCAGCCCTTCCGGAGCTGGAACTCAGCCACACACCCCCGCCGCCGCGGTTCCCGTAAGGTACCTTTGTCGCGACGGACAGTCTCCTTGTCGGCAATCAGCTCGGCATACTGTCGCTGGCGGTTCTTCTGAGCTTCCCGCTCTTCCTCCTGCTGACGCCTCTTCTTTTCCTCACGACTCCGCCATTCTTGCTCCCACTGGGCGGTGTAGGCGACGTCATCCAGGCGCGCCATTTCGTCCCAGTCCACATCTGGTAGTGACGGACAGGACCCCTCCGGTGTCCCTGCCGGGGACCGATAATCTGCTGCGGCCTCTTGGCCGGGCGGGCGTTCCGGGATTGGCTGTACCTCCTCAACCTCCTCCGCCTCCACCGCTTCACCAGTGGGATCGGGAACGGTACTTTCGGGGGCAGCCTCCGGTTGCTCCTTCGCCTTGGGCAGCAGACTCTTCAGTACTTGGAATCGTGGGGTTCATTGAGGGGAGAGGACGCCGTGTTTGTTAGTTGCCACTTCAGCAGGTTACGTCGGCGTCTCTCAATCTCCTCCAGTCCAGGTTGGAACATCTTTAGGCGTGCGTTCTCCTCCTGAAGCTCTAGCAACGCCTGTTGCAGGTGCAGGATCGCATAAGACTCCGATGCCGATGGCAGCTTGGCGGGGGCACGGGGCCTGCCTTCCTCCGCTGCCCCGCTCGGCTGCACACGTCCTGCCTCCATCATGTTCCAGAAGATTCTTTCTTCTTTCTGCGGAGACATCCGGTCTCTTCCGTGGAGGTGGGGTTTGCGTCTCCTCCTCCTCGCAGGGAAGGTGAAGAGGAGGCGGACCTCCTTTGCTGTAGGGCAGGACCGCATGTTGTAGTAGCACTTTGAGAGGGCAGGCATTTTCTTCGCGCCACAGGGGGGTAGACGCCCACGAAGGTACGCCCACCTTCTTCTCCAGCGCCTGAGGGCGCGAATATGGCGACAAAAATGGCGATTTTGGCGCCAAAAGTGCAAACAGTCCTTTTCACAAAAACAAGTCCTTAGGCACACAGGGCTCGCAATTTCGCGAGTTTCGTATCCTGTTCGTGACGCCAAAGTTGTGTCGACCCGCCACCACAATTGTGGGTTACCAGGGCAATGGGGTACTCAGAGCCGAGCCCATGGAAGTCTATGGGGTTTGTCACAGGTAGCTGTGGCTCGGTCTGTGGCCCTGGCGGTCTGGCGTATGTTGGGGGAATATATTTACAGGGGATTGATTTATGTACAGTTCGTGACGCCACCTGTAGTGTTATGGTAATTAGTACCAGCGCTGCTGTAGATCTCTGAGGGGATGGTGAGGCAGCTAGATGTCGGGTCCCCTACAGGTGGGACTGGTCCCTCAAAGTCTATGTGAGTAGTGAAGTCGAGTGCGGTTAAAGAACACAGTCTCACACGGTCAGCGTCTTTCCATACCTTTACTTGCAAGATGATAAGGCAGGTCCCAGGGAGGCTGATCCAAGGAGAGTGTATCTTGAGACGGCAGCTGGACAAGTTAGGGGCCTCCTTTATCTCCAATATGACGAGTGCAACTAGCATGAAGCGTAGTTCCCTCAATTCTCCAGCTTATCCAAAGCTGTACCTGCCCAGTCAGCTTAGTGTTAGGGGCCTTCCTATGAAGGAGCTGAATTCTTACGTGGTCCTGCAGAACTCTAAAGTCTTCACTCCCCCTGACCCCAGTTACGTACTGACTATAAGGGGCTTGTCTGCCGCGACCTAGGGTCCGGTAGATTCCTGGTTTTCCTGTCACCGTGCCTGAAACAACAGTGACTCTTCGGTCCCCAGTGACCGGTAGCAACGTGCTGGACTTCTGCAATCCTGTAGCACTAATTCTATAATCCACTTGCCTTTCGCCTTGTCCACGCTGGTAACATAAGCACTCAAAACTAGCCAAGGGTCGAGCAGTCACTTCTTTCCTTTTCCTTCCAATGAAGTTAGCCACAGATGCTCAGTTATCACAGGCAGGAGCACGTCTCTGAACCTGATACTGTCCTCTAGACAGGGGCGCTGAAGACTTTTCTGTGCTAATACTTCTTCCTTCCTCAGTGTGTATTGTGAAGGTGATACAGCTCTGACTAGACTAAGGTGTATTCCAAACACCTATACCAGACTCCACGATATGAACTGGGATGAAGCAGGCTAGACTCTTTCCTCCCTCCAAACGTCTTCTCACAGATGTCTAGACTCTACTCCACACGTCCTCACTGTCCAAAAACAGGAACAAGACTCATCACTCTAACACCTACTACCTTGACCACTCCCTCTAGAGTATACTTCACTACCCTAGGGGTGTGTCTAGTGTGTGTCGAGTGAATGATTATTGAGCATTAAGCCGCCGTCTCGCCATACACTCTCCAGGGTACTGCGTGTGCCTACCACCAGGGCTACACATATATTTGTATATACTGTAAATATTAGCAGTGATGCCTCTCCTGATGAGCGCTGTAGTACCTCCCCTGCCAGATCCGTCAACAGCAGCTTGTCAGTGGTTTCTGGAGCAAACAAGGTGACCGGTTACCTGTGGAGAACTTTGACATGTCTTTGGAGATATTATAAGGATAGGCGTCAGTGACTATCCTGGTGTTACACCTTCCTGCCAGCGTCCTGTGGTGGCGCTGTTACCACTAGTCACTGACTTACACACAGCGTGCACCGTGACCGCCATCATACGTCCTGTATATTATGCTCAGTGACATCTTTATTTGCGGAGCCGCTGTCTTTTCGCGGCTCCATCTCTTTTTATGAGTGGTTTGGAGACGTGAGGCACCTTGATCCTCGCGCCTTTGTCTCCGGATGTGACACGTTCTACATCTGTATGTGGGGGGAGCGGTAACGATGGGGCTGCGCCTGGGGCATCCTCTCATCACAGGGCGTCCCGTCCCCCCGTCACTCCACACGATGTCGCCAGTGACAGCGCAGATCTCATTATATATCAAGATTTCCTGTTCTTTTTTAAATGCAGATTTAGAAAATGTCCTAGGAAACCGCGATGGTAGTAATGCAGGTAAAGATAGCGGTCCGGCCGCCGGCCCCGGAGCGCGCCAGTCATCACATGGAAATTACTATCCAACCTCTTCCTGGCAAATGTTTTGCTTTTCTGCTTTTGTTCTTTCCTCTCGTTCTTCCAGGAGACTTTATTTTCTTTATTATTCCATTGACAGCGATATGTGGGCTTGTTGTTATCGACAATTTCTGGCACCAGATCCAGAACTCACACTGTGCTCTCCGACTACAGCATCCTGAGCCGGGAAGGGGTTAATTGTACATTTTGGCAGCTTACATGGGTTGGTTCCATAATTACAACAGAACTGGTGGTTGTCATTGCGGTTGTTTGCATGCCGAAGAATAATGGATGTGATATGTGGTTGTCATGGTGATTGGTGGACAATATGTGAGGTTGTCATGGTGATTGATGGATGATATATGTGTGTTTGTCATGGAAATTGGTTGACAATATATGTGTTTGTCATGGTGATTGATGGATGACATATTTTCTTGTCCTGGTGTTTGATAGAGATATATATGGTTGTCATGGTGATCATGGATGATGTATGTGGTTGTCATGGTCATTGATGGATGATATATGCAGTTGTCATGGTGAATGTTTTATGTTGTTGTCATGATGCGTGGTGGACACTACGTGGCTGTCACGGTGAAGGGCGGACATTATACTGGGTTGTTATAGTGAATGCTGGGCAGTACACGTGGTTGTAATCTGGAATGGTTGACTTTGTGGTTGTCATGGTGGCCTGTGTACGTGGTTGTCATGGACAGTAATATATTCTGTAAGCAGTTGCCATGACGGACGCATTTATTGAGGCGTTTCATGATGGCGGCTGCTTTAAATGATTGTACAGTGGAACAACAAGTGACAATAATGGCGCAGGGTCATCAGCGCTCTTATTCCAAACGCTGCTGTGATATGGAGCGCGTGGTGCTGGGACTGGCTGCTGCGGGTCGCGGACGGGTTTAATGTTGGACAATAGGTCCTTGTTGTGATGACGTCAGTGTCCTGGCGCCTCCGCCAGTATACGGCCTCTCAGCCTCGTACACACCTTGAGTTTGTGATTCGCGCCATCGGGGTTTGGTCGGTCTTAATTTTTGGAGATTTCTTCAGCTTCTCCCATCAAACAGTCCTGAAAAAGCTGCAGCATGTGGACGGTGCCTGAGAGCTGCATGATTGTTTCCCGATGAATCAATTGCATTGGCGATTATGATCTGAGAATCTTATCCAGATCGGACTGGTCTCTGTGATTTTTTGCAGACCACTAAGGGTGCGTGCACACGTTGCGGATTTTTCCACGCAGATTTTGCTAAATCCGCAGGTAAAATGACCTGCGTTTTACATGCGGATTTAGTGCGGATCTTCTGCGGTTTTTGTGTGGATTTCTTACACCTTGGGATTTCTATAATGAAGCAGGTGTAAAACCGCTGCGGATTCCGCACAAAGAATTGACGTGCTGCGGATTTAAATCCGCAGCAAATCTGCGCGGAAAAATCCAGAGCATGTGCACAGCTTTTTTTTGTTGTTCCATAGATTAGAATGGTACTGTGCAATGCAGCAGAATCTGCAACGTGTGCACGCATCCTAAGTCTAAGAAAAAAGTGCACGGACATGTGAGATTCCTGGTAGATTGCAATCGGTACTAGATTTATCAATAAAAATCACAGTCTTCTCTGACCTCAGAGGGCAAAATCACAGTCTACTCTGACCTCAGAGGACAAAATCACAGTCTTCTCCAACCTCAGATGAAAAAATCAGTCTTCTCCGACCACAAAGGACAAAATCACAGTCTTCTCCGACCTCAGAGAAAAAAATCAGTCTTCTCCGACCTCAGAGGACAAAATCACAGTCTTCTCCGACCACAGAGGACAAAATCACAGTTTTCTCCGACCTCAGAGGGCAAAATTGCAGTCTACTTTAACCTCAGAGGACAAAATCACAGTCTTCTCTGACTTCAGAGGACAAAATCACAGTCTACTCTGACCTCAGAGGGCAAAATCACAGTCTACTCTGACCTCAGAGGGCAAAATCACAGTCTACTCTGACCTCAGAGGGCAAAATCACAGTCTTCTCCGACTTCAGAGGACAAAATCACAGTCTTCTCTGACCTCAGAGGGCAAAATCACAGTCTACTCTGACCTCAGAGGGCAAAATCACAGTCTACTCTGACCTCAGAGGGCAAAATCACAGTCTACTCCGACCACAGAGGACAAAAATCAAAGTCTACTCTGACCTCAGAGGACAAAATCACAGTCTACTCCGACCTCAGAGGACAAAATCACAGTCTACTCCAACCACAGAGGACAAAATCACAGTCTACTCTAACCACAGAGGACAAAATCACAGTCTTCTCCGACCTCAGAGGAAAAAATCATTCTTCTCCGACCATACAGGACAAAATCACATTTTTCTCCGCCCTCAGAGGGCAAAATTGCAGTCTACTCCAACCTCAGAGGACAAAATCACAGTCTTCTCTGACCTCAGAGGACAAAATCACAGTCTACTCCGACCTCAGAGTGCAAAATCACAGTCTACTCTGACCACAGAGGACAAAAATCCACAGTCTACTCTGACTTAGAGGACAAAATCACAGTCTATACTCCGACCTCAGAGGACAAAAATCACAGTCTACTCCAGACAATCACAGTCACAGGACCAAAAAATCACAGTCTACTCCGACCTCAGAGGACAAAATCACAGTCTACTCTACTTTCCGACCTCAGAGGACAAAATCACAGTCTACTACTCGACCCTCAGAGGACAAAATCACAGTCTACTCCGACCTCAGAGGACAAAATCACAGTCTACTCTGACCTTAGAGGACAAAATCACAGTCTACTCTGACCTCAGAGGACAAAATCACAGTCTTCTCCGACCCAGAGGACAAAAATCACAGTCTTCTCTGACCTCAAAGGACAAAATCACAGTCTTCTCTGACCTCAGAGGCAAAATCACAGTCTACTCCGACCTCAGAGGACAAAATCACAGTCTTCTCCGACCTCAGAGGACAAAATCACAGTCTACGCCGACCTCAGTGGACAAAATCACAGTCTACTCCGACCACAGAGGACAAAATCACAGTACTACTCCGACCTCAGAGGGCAAAATCACAGTCTTCTCTGACCTCAGAGGACAAAATCACAGCAGTCTACTCCGACCTCAGAGGACAAAATCACAGTCTACTCCGACCACAGAGGACAAAATCACAGTCTACTTCCGACCTCAGAGGTAAAAATCACACGTCTACTTCCGACCACAGAGGGCAAAATCACAGTCTTCTCTGACTTTAGAGGACAAAATCACAGCCTTCTCCGACCTCAGAGGACAAAATCACAGTCTACTACTCCGACCTCAGAGGACAAAATCACAGTCTACTACTTATCCGACCTCAGAGGACAAAATCACAGTCTTCTCTGACCTCAGAGGGCAAAATCACAGTCTCTACTTCCGACCTCAGAGGACAAAATCACAGTCTTCTCCGACCTCAGAGGACAAAATCACAGTCTACTCCGACCTCAGTGGACAAAATCACAGTCTACTCTCGACCACAGAGGACAAAATCACAGTCTACTCCGACCTCAGAGGAAAAATCACAGTCTTCTCTGACCTCAGAGGACAAAATCACAGTCTACTCCGACCTCAGAGGACAAAATCACAGTCTCTACTCGACCACAGAGGACAAAATCACAGTCTACTACTATACTCGACCTCAGAGGTAAAATCACAGTCTAAATCCACCACAGAGGTAAAATCACAGTCTTCTCTGACTTTAGAGGACAAAATCACAGCCTTCTCCGACCTCAGAGGACAAAATCACAGTCTACTTCGACCTCAGAGGGCAAAATCACAGTCTACTCCGACCACAGAGGACAAAATTACAGTCTACTCCGACCACAGAGGACAAAATCACAGTCTACTCTGACCACAGAGGAAAAATCACAGTCTTCTCCGACCTCAGAGGAAAAAATCATCAGTCTTCTCCGACCACAGAGGACAAAATCACAGTCCTACTCCGACCTCAGAGGACAAAATCACATTTTCTCGCCCTCAGAGGACAAAATTGCAGTTTACTCCAACCTCGGAGGACAAAATCAGTCTACTCCAACCTCAGAGGACAAAATCACAGTCTTCTCTGACCTCAGAGGACAAAATCACAGTCTACTCCAACCTCAGAGGACAAAATCACAGTCTTCTCCGACCTCAGAGGAAAAAATCACAGTCTTCTCTGACCTCAGAGGACAAAATCACAGTCTACTCCAACCTCAGAGGACAAAATCACAGTCTACTCCGATCTCAGAGGAAAAAATCACAGTCTACTCCGACCTCAGAGGGCAAAATTACAGTCTACTCCGACTCAGAGAACAAAATCACAGTCTACTCCGACCTCAGAGGGCAAAATCACAGTCTCTACTCCAACCTCGAGGGCAAAATCAGTCTACTCCAACCTCAGAGGACAAAATCACAGTCTTCTCTGACCTCAGAGGACAAAATCACAGTCTACTCCAACCTCAGAGGACAAACACTCACAGTCTTCTCCGACCTCAGAGGAAAAAATCACAGTCTTCTCTGACCTCAGTGGACAAAATCACAGTCTACTCCAACCTCAGAGGACAAAATCACAGTCTACTCCGACCTCAGAGGAAAAAATCACAGTCTACTCCGACCTCAGAGGACAAAATCACAGTCTACTCCGACCTCAGAGGAAAAAATCACAATCTTCTCCGACCTCAGAGGACAAAATCACAGTCTACTCCGACCTCAGAGGACAAAATCACAGTCTACTCCGACCTCAGAGCACAAAATTACAGTCTACTCCGATCTCAGAGGACAAAATCACAGTCTACTCCAACCTCAGAGGGCAAAATCACAGTCTACTCCGACCTCAGAGGACAAAATCACAGTCTACTCCGACCACAGAGGACAAAATCACAGTCTACTCTGACCTCAGAGGGCAAAATCACAGTCTACTCAGACCACAGAGGACAAAATCACAGTCTAATCCGACCTCAGAGGACAAAATCACATTTTCTCGGCCCTCAGAGGACAAAATTGCAGTCTACTCCAATCTCAGAGGACAAAATCACAGTCTACTCCGACCACAGAGGACAAAATCACAGTCTACTCCGACCTCAGAGGACAAAATCACATTTTTCTCGGCCTTCAGAGGACAAAATTGCAGTCTACTCCAACCTCGGAGGGCAAAATCAGTCTACTCCAACCTCAGAGGACAAAATCACAGTCTTCTCTGACCTCAGAGGACAAAATCACAGTCTACTCCAACCTCAGAGGACAAAATCACAGTCTTCTCCGACCTCAGAGGAAAAAATTACAGTCTTCTCTGACCTCAGAGGACAAAATCACAGTCTACTCCAACCTCAGAGGAAAAAATCACAGTCTACTCCGACCTCAGAGGACAAAATCACAGTCTACTCTGACCACAGAGGACAAAATCACAGTCTACTCCAACCTCAGAGTACAAAATCACAGTCTACTCCAACCTCAGAGGACAAAATCACAGTCTACTCCGACCTCAGAGGAAAAAATCACAGTCTTCTCCGACCTCAGAGGACAAAATCACAGTCTACTCCGACTTCAGAGGACAAAATCACAGTCTACTCCGACCTCAGAGGACAAAATTACAGTCTACTCCGATCTCAGAGGACAAAATCACAGTTCTACTCCGACCTCAGAGGGCAAAATCACAGTCTACTCCGACCTCAGAGGACAAAATCACAGTCTACTCCGACCACAGAGGACAAAATCACAGTCTACTCCGACTTCAGAGGGTAAAATCACAGTCTACTCCGACCACAGAGGGCAAAATCACAGTCTTCTCTGACCTCAGAGGGCAAAATCACAGTCTACTCCGACCTCAGAGGGCAAAATCACAGTCTACTCCGACCACAGAGGACAAAATCACAGTCTACTCCGACCTCAGAGGGTAAAATCACAGTCTACTCCGACCACAGAGAGCAAAATCACAGTCTTCTCCGACCTCAGAGGACAAAATCACAGTCTACTTCAACCTCAGAGGGCAAAATTACAGTATACTCCGACCACACAGGACAAAATCACAGTCTACTCCGACCTCAGAGGGCAAAATCACAGTCTACTCTGACCTCAGAGGACAAAATCACAGTCTACTCCGACCTCAGAGGAAAAAATCACAGTCTTCTCCGACCTCAGAGGACAAAATCACAGTCTACTCCGACCTCAGAGGGCAAAATTACAGTCTACTCCGATCTCAGAGGGCAAAATTACAGTCTACTCCGACCTCAGAGAACAAAATCACAGTCTACTCCGACCTCAGAGGGCAAAATCACAGTCTACTCCGACCTCAGAGGACAAAATCACAGTCTACTCCGACCACAGAGGACAAAATCACAGTCTACTCCGACCTCAGAGGGTAAAATCACAGTCTACTCCGACCACAGAGGGCAAAATCACAGTCTTCTCCGACCTCAGAGGGCAAAATCACAGTCTACTCCGACCTCAGAGGGCAAAATCACAGTCTACTCCGACCACAGAGGACAAAATCACAGTCTACTCCGACCTCAGAGGTAAAATCACAGTCTACTCCGACCACAGAGGGCAAAATCACAGTCTACTTCGACCTCAGAGGACAAAATCACAGTCTATTTCAACCTCAGAGGGTAAAATCACAGTCTACTCCGACCACAGAGGGTAAAATCACAGTCTACTTCAACCTCAGAGGGTAAAATCACAGTCTACTTCAACCTCAGAGGGCAAAATCACAGTCTACTTCAACCTCAGAGGGTAAAATCACAGTCTACTCCGACCACAGAGGGCAAAATCACAGTCTTCTCCGACCTCAGAGGACAAAATCACAGTCTTCTCCGACCTCAGAGGACAAAATCACAGTCTACTTCAACCTCAGAGGGCAAATTACAGTCTACTCCGACCACACAGGACAAAATCACAGTCTACTCCGACTTCAGAGGGTAAAATCACAGTCTACTCCGACCTCAGAGGGCAAAATCACAGTCTACTCCGACCTCAGAGGACAAAATCACAGTCTACTCTGACCACAGAGGACAAAATCACAGTCTACTCCGACCTCAGAGGGTAAAATCACAGTCTACTCCGACCACAGAGGGCAAAATCACAGTCTTCTCCGACCTCAAGGGCAAAATCACAGTTTACTCCGACCTCAGAGGGCAAAATCACAGTCTACTCCGACCACAGAGGACAAAATCACAGTCTACTCCGACCTCAGAGGGTAAAATCACAGTCTACTCCGACCACAGAGGGCAAAATCACAGTCTTCTCCGACCTCAGAGGACAAAATCACAGTCTACTTCAACCTCAGAGGGCAAAATTACAGTCTACTCCGACCACACAGGACAAAATCAGTCTACTCCGACCTCAGACGGCAAAATCACAGTCTACTCTGACCTCAGAGGACAAAATCACAGTCTACTCCGATCTCAGAGGAAAAAATCACAGTCTTCTCTGACCTCAGAGGACAAAATCACAGTCTACTCCGACCTCAGAGGACAAAATCACAGTCTACTCCGACCTCAGAGGGCAAAATTACAGTCTACTCCGATCTCAGAGAACAAAATCACAGTCTACTCCGACCTCAGAGGCAAAATCACAGTCTACTCCGACCACAGAGGACAAAATCACAGTCTACTCCGACCTCAGAGGGTAAAATCACAGTCTACTCCGACCACAGAGGGCAAAATCACAGTCTACTCCGACCTCAGAGGGCAAAATCACAGTCTACTCCGACCACAGAGGACAAAATCACAGTCTACTCCGACCTCAGAGGGTAAAATCACAGTCTACTCCGACCTCAGAGGGTAAAATCACAGTCTATTCCGACCACAGAGGGTAAAATCACAGTCTACTCCGACCACAGAGGGCAAAATCACAGTCTACTCCGACCTCAGAGGACAAAATCACAGTCTACTCCGACCACAGAGGACAAAATCACAGTCTACTCCGACCTCAGAGGGCAAAATCACAGTCTACTCCGACCTCAGAGGGCAAAATCACAGTCTACTCCGACCTCAGAGGGTAAAATCACAGTCTACTCCGACCACAGAGGGTAAAATCACAGTCTACTCCGACCACAGAGGGCAAAATCACAGTCTACTCCGACCTCAGAGGACAAAATCACAGTCTACTCCGACCACAGAGGACAAAATCACAGTCTACTCCGACCTCAGAGGGTAAAATCACAGTCTACTCCGACCACAGAGGGCAAAATCACAGTCTACTCCGACCTCAGAGGGCAAAATCACTGTCTACTCCGACCACAGAGGACAAAATCACAGTCTACTCCGACCTCAGAGGGTAAAATCACAGTCTACTCCGACCACAGAGGGCAAAATCACAGTCTTCTCCGACCTCAGAGGACAAAATCACAGTCTTCTCCGACCTCAGAGGACAAAATCACAGTCTTCTCCGACCTCAGAGGACAAAATCACAGTCTACTCCGACCACAGAGGGCAAAATCACAGTCTACTTCAACCTCAGAGGGCAAATTACAGTCTACTCCGACCACACAGGACAAAATCACAGTCTACTCCGACCTCAGAGGGTAAAATCACAGTCTACTCTGACCTCAGAGGACAAAATCACAGTCTACTCCGACCACAGAGGACAAAATCACAGTCTTCTCCGACCGCTGTCATCCTGTCAAAATCAAGTGAGTGGGATCCACATCCTCCTTCCTCCACATTTCTACGGTAGCAGAGGTATCGGGAGTGCGGGAGCCATGTCCTTCGATTGATCCCTACAATTAATGTTCATGAGCCATAAAACCTCTGAAACTTTATAATACGTCTTAAGTTTCCTCATTCAAGATCTCTGCTTGTGATCAGTAGAACAATTATTTATAGTTATAGTTACCTAGAAGAATTCATGTATCTTATATCAGGAAGAATCTGCAGCTTCATCGAGACCAGACATCTCTGTAACATCACATCATCCACAGACCTGAGTGCAACCAGATGCAATATGAAGTCTAATCAGTGTCAGCATTGTATCATACTCTGCAATAAACTAGTAAGTCAGAGAAAGAAGTAGATGTCACCTGCAGTCCTATGTAACACCACAGATAACACATTGATAACTCTCTGAGTACAGATAATGTAGTAGATGTCACCTGCAGTCCTATGTAACACCACAGATAACACAGTGATAACTCTCTGAGTACAGATAATGTAGTAGTTGTCACCTGCAGTCCTATGTAACACCACAGATAACACATTGATAACTCTCTGAGTACAGATAATGTAGTAATGTCACCTGCAGTCCTATGTAACACCACAGATAACACAGTGATATCTCTCTGAGTACAGATAATGTAGTAGTTGTCACCTGCAGTCCTATGTAACACCACAGATAACACAGTGATAACTCTCTGAGTACAGATAATGTAGTAGATGTCACCTGCAGTCCTATGTAACACCACAGATAACACAGTGATAACTCTCTGAGTACAGATAATGTAGTAGATGTCACCTGCAGTCCTATGTAACACCACAGATAACACAGTGATATCTCTCTGAGTACAGATAATGTAGTAGATGTCACCTGCAGTCCTATGTAACACCACAGATAACACATTGATAACTCTCTGAGTACAGATAATGTAGTAGATGTCACCTGCAGTCCTATGTAATACCACAGATAACACAGTGATATCTCTCTGAGTACAGATAATGTAGTAGTTGTCACCTGCAGTCCTATGTAACACCACAGATAACACAGTGATAACTCTCTGAGTACAGATAATGTAGTAGATGTCACCTGCAGTCCTATGTAACCCCACAGATAACACAGTGATGACTGAGTACAGATAATGTAGTAGATGACACCTGCAGTCCTATGTAACACCACAGATAACACAGTGATAACTCTCTGAGTACAGATAATGTAGTAGATGTCACCTGCAGTCCTATGTAACACCACAGATAACACAGTGATAACTCTCTGAGTACAGATAATGTAGTAGATGTCACCTGCAGTCCTATGTAACACCACAGATAACACAGTGATAACTCTCTAGTACAGATAATGTAGTAGATGTCACCTGCAGTCCTATGTAACACCACAGATAACACAGTGATAACTCTCTGAGTACAGATAATGTAGTGATGTCACCTGCAGTCCTATGTAACACCACAGATAACAGTGATAACTCTCTGAGTACAGATAATGTAGTAGATGTCACCTGCAGTCCTATGTAACACCACAGATAACACAGTGATAACTCTCTGACTACAGATAATGTAATAGATGTCACCTGCAGTCCTATGTAACACCACAGATAACACAGTGATCACTCTCTGAGTACAGATAATGTAGTAGATGTCACCTGCAGTCCTATTAACACCACAGATAACACAGTGATAACTCTCTGAGTACAGATAATGTAGTAGATGTCACCTGCAGTCCTATGTAACACCACAGATAACCAGTGATAACTCTCTGAGTACAGATAATGTAGTAGATGTCACCTGCAGTCCTATGTAACACCACAGATAACACAGTGATAACTCTCTGAGTACAGATAATGTAGTAGATGTCACCTGCAGTCCTATGTAACCCACAGATAACACAGTGATAACTCTCTGAGTACAGATAATGTAGTAGATGTCACCTGCAGTCCTATGTAACACCACAGATAACACAGTGATAACTCTCTGAGTACAGATAATGTAGTAGATGTCACTGCAGTCCTATGTAAACCACAGATACACAGTGATAACTCTCTGAGTACAGATAATGTAGTAGATGTCACCTGCAGTCCTATGTAACACCACAGATAACACAGTGATAACTCTCTGAGTACAGATAATGTGTGATGTCACCTGCAGTCCTATGTAACACCACAGATAACACAGTGATAACTCTCTAGTACAGATAATGTAGTAGATGTCACCTGCAGTCCTATGTAACACCACAGATAACACAGTGATAACTCTCTGAGTACAGATAATGTAGTAGATGTCACCTGCAGTCCTATGTAACACCACAGATAACACAGTGATAACTCTCTGAGTACAGATAATGTAGTGATGTCACCTGCAGTCCTATGTAACACACAGATAACAGTGATAACTCTCTGAGTACAGATAATGTATAGATGTCACCTGCAGTCCTATGTAACACCACAGATAACACAGTGATAACTCTCTGAGTACAGATAATGTAGTAGATGTCACCTGCAGTCCTATGTAACACCACAGATAACACAGTGATAACTCTCTGAGTACAGATAATGTAGTAGATGTCACCTGCAGTCCTATGTAACACACAGATAACACAGTGATAACTCTCTGAGTACAGATAATGTAGTAGATGTCACCTGCAGTCCTATGTAACACCACAGATACACAGTGATAACTCTCTGAGTACAGATAATGTAGTAGATGTCACTGCAGTCCTATGTAAACCACAGATAACACAGTGATAACTCTCTGAGTACAGATAATGTAGTAGATGTCACCTGCAGTCCTATGTAACACCACAGATAACACAGTGATAACTCTCTGAGTACAGATAATGTATAGATGTCACCTGCAGTCCTATGTAACACCACAGATAACACAGTGATACTCTCTGAGTACAGATAATGTAGTAGATGTCACCTGCAGTCCTATGTAACACCACAGATAACACAGTGATAACTCTCTGAGTACGATAATGTAGTAGATGTCACCTGCAGTCCTATGTAACACACAGATAACACAGTGATAACTCTCTGAGTACAGATAATGTAGTAGATGTCACCTGCAGTCCTATGTAACACCACAGATAACACAGTGATAACTCTCTGAGTACAGATAATGTAGTAGATGTCACCTGCAGTCCTATGTAACACCACAGATAACACAGTGATAACTCTCTGAGTACAGATAATGTAGTAGATGTCACCTGCAGTCCTATGTAAACCACAGATAACACAGTGATAACTCTCGAGTACAGATAATGTAGTAGATGCACCTGCAGTCTATGTAACACCACAGATAACACAGTGATAACTCTCTGAGTACAGATAATGTAGTAGATGTCACCTGCAGTCCTATGTAACACCACAGATAACACAGTGATAACTCTCTGAGTACAGATAATGTAGTAGATGTCACCTGAGTCCTATGTAACACCACAGATAACACAGTGATAACTCTCTGAGTACAGATAATGTAGTAGATGTCACTGCAGTCCTATGTAACACCACAGATAACACAGTGATAACTCTCTGAGTACAGATAATGTAGTAGATGTCACCTGCAGTCCTATGTAACACCACAGATAACACAGTGATAACTCTGAGTACAGATAATGTAGTAGATGTCACCTGCAGTCCTATGTAACACCACAGATAACACAGTGATAACTCTCTGAGTACAGATAATGTAGTAGATGTCACCTGCAGTCCTATGTAAGACCACAGATAACACAGTGATAACTCTCTGAGTACAGATAATGTAGTAGATGTCACCTGCAGTCCTATGTAACACCACAGATAACACAGTGATAACTCTCTGAGTACAGATAATGTAGTAGATTCACCTGCAGTCCTATGTAACACCACAGATAACACAGTGATAACTGAGTACAGATAATGTAGTAGATGTCACCTGCAGTCCTATGTAACACCACAGATAACACAGTGATAACTCTCTGAGTACAGATAATGTAGTGATGTCACCTGCAGTCCTATGTAACACCACAGATAACACAGTGATAACTCTCTGAGTACAGATAATGTAGTAGATGTCACTGCAGTCCTATGTAACACCACAGATAACACAGTGATAACTCTCTGAGTACAGATAATGTAGTAGATGTCACCTGCAGTCCTATGTAACACACAGATAACAAGTGATAACTCTGAGTACAGATAATGTAGTAGATGTCACCTGCAGTCCTATGTAAACCACAGATAACACAGTGATAACTCTCTTAGTACAGATAATGTAGTAGATGTCACCTGCAGTCCTATGTAACACCACAGATAACACAGTGATAACTCTCTGAGTACAGATAATGTAGTAGATGTCACCTGCAGTCCTATGTAACACCACAGATAACACAGTGATAACCTGAGTACAGATAATGTAGTGATGTCACCTGCAGTCCTATGTAACACCACAGATAACACAGTGATAACTCTCTGAGTACAGATAATGTAGTAGATTCACCTGCAGTCCTATGTAACACCACAGATAACACAGTGATAACTCTCTAGTACAGATAATGTAGTAGATGTCACCTGCAGTCCTATTAACACCACAGATAACACAGTGATAACTCTCTGAGTACAGATAATGTAGTGATGTCACCTGCAGTCCTATGTAACACCACAGATAACACAGTGATAACTCTCTGAGTACAGATAATGTAGTAGATGTCACCTGCATCCTATGTAACACCACAGATACACAGTGATAACTCTCTAGTACAGATAATGTAGTAGATGTCACCTGCAGTCCTATGTAACACCACAGATAACAAGTGATAACTCTCTGAGTACAGATAATGTAGTAGATGTCACCTGCAGTCCTATGTAAACACAGATAACACAGTGATAACTCTCTAGTACAGATAATGTAGTAGATGTCACCTGAGTCCTATGTAAACCACAGATAACACAGTGATAACTCTCTGAGTACAGATAATGTAGTAGATGTCACCTGCAGTCCTATGTAACACCACAATAAACAGTGATAACTCTCTGAGTACAGATAATGTAGTGATGTCACCTGCAGTCCTATGTAACACCACAGATAACACAGTGATAACTCTCTGAGTACAGATAATGTAGTAGATGTCACCTGCAGTCCTATGTAACATCACAGATAACACAGTGATAACTCTCTAGTACAGATAATGTAGTAGATGTCACTGCAGTCCTATGTAACACCACAGATAACACAGTGATAACTCTCTGAGTACAGATAATGTAGTAGATGTCACCTGCAGTCCTATGTAACACCACAGATAACACAGTGATAACTCTCTGAGTACAGATAATGTAGTAGATGTCACCTGCAGTCCTATGTAACACACAGATAACACAGTGATACTCTCTAGTACAGATAATGTAGTAGATGTCACCTGCAGTCCTATGTAACACACAGATAACACAGTGATAACTTCTGAGTACAGATAATGTAGTAGATGTCACCTGCAGTCCTATGTAACCACAGATAACACAGTGATAACTCTCTGAGTACAGATAATGTAGTAGATGTCACCTGCAGTCCTATGTAACACACAGATAACACAGTGATAACTCTCTGAGTACAGATAATGTAGTAGATTCACCTGCAGTCCTATGTAACACCACAGATAAACAGTGATAACTCTCTAGTACAGATATGTAGTAGATGTCACTGCAGTCTATGTAACACCACAGATAACACAGTGATAACTCTCTGAGTACAGATAATGTAGTGATGTCACCTGCAGTCCTATGTAACACCACAGATAACACAGTGAAACTCTCTGAGTACAGATAATGTAGTAGATTCACCTGCAGTCCTATGTAACACCACAGATAACACAGTGATAACTCTCTGAGTACAGATAATGTAGTAGATGTCACCTGCAGTCTATGTAACACCACAGATAACACAGTGATACTCTCTGAGTACGATAATGTAGTAGATGTCACCTGCAGTCCTATGTAACACCACAGATAACACAGTGATAACCTCTGAGTACAGATAATGTAGTAGATGTCACCTGCAGTCCTATGTAACACACAGATAACACAGTGATAACTCTCTAGTACAGATAATGTAGTAGATGTCACCTGCAGTCTATGTAACACACAGATAACACAGTGATAACTCTCTAGTACAGATAATGTAGTAGATGTCACCTGCAGTCCTATGTAAACCACAGATAACACAGTGAAACTCTCTGATACAGATAATGTAGTAGATGTCACTGCAGTCCTATGTAACACACAGATAACACAGTGATAACTCCTGAGTACAGATAATGTAGTAGATGTCACCTGCAGTCCTATGTAAACCACAGATAACACAGTGATAACTCTCTGAGTACAGATATGTAGTAGATGTCACCTGCAGTCCTATGTAACATCACAGATAACCAGTGATAACTCTCTGAGTACAGATAATGTAGTAGATGTCACCTGCAGTCCTATGTAACACCACAGATAACAAGTGATAACTCTCTGAGTACAGATAATGTAGTAGATGTCACCTGCAGTCCTATGTAAACACAGATAACACAGTGATACTCTCTGAGTACAGATAATGTAGTAGATGTCACCTGCAGTCCTATGTAACACACAGATAACACAGTGATAACTCTCTGAGTACAGATAATGTAGTAGATGTCCCTGCAGTCCTATGTAACACCACAATAACACAGTGATAACTCTCTGAGTACAGATAATGTAGTAGATGTCACCTGCAGTCCTATGTAAACCACAGATAACACAGTGATAACTCTCTGAGTACAGATAATGTAGTAGATGTCACCTGCAGTCCTATGTAACACCACAGATAACACAGTGATAACTCTCTGAGTACAGATAATGTAGTAGATGTCACTGCAGTCTATGTAACCACAGATAAAAAAAAAAAAAAAAAAAAAAAAAAAAAAAAAAAAAAAAAAAAAAAAAAAAAAAAAAATGTAGTAGATGTCACCTGCAGTCCTATGTAACACCACAGATAACACAGTGATAACTCTCTGAGTACAGATAATGTAGTAGATGTCACCTGCAGTCCTATGTAACACACAGATAACACAGTGATAACTCTCTGAGTACAGATAATGTAGTAGATGTCACCTGCAGTCCTATGTAACACCACAGATAACACAGTGATAACTCTCTGAGTACAGATAATGTAGTAGATGTCACCTGCAGTCCTATGTAACACCACAGATAACACAGTGATATCTCTCTGAGTACAGATAATGTAGTAGATGTCACCTGCAGTCCTATGTAACACCACAGATAACACAGTGATAACTCTCTGAGTACAGATAATGTAGTAGATGTCACCTGCAGTCCTATGTAAGACCACAGATAACACAGTGATAACTCTCTGAGTACAGATAATGTAGTAGATGTCACCTGCAGTCCTATGTAACATCACAGATAACACAGTGATAACTCTCTGAGTACAGATAATGTAGTAGATGTCACCTGCAGTCCTATGTAACACCACAGATAATACAGTGATAACTCTCTCAGTACAGATAATGTAGTGATGTCACCTGCAGTCCTATGTAACACCACAGATAACACAGTGATAACTCTCTGAGTACAGATAATGTAGTAGATGTCACCTGCAGTCCTATGTAACACCACAGATAACACAGTGATAACTCTCTGAGTACAGATAATGTAGTAGATGTCACCTGCAGTCCTATGTAACACCACAGATAACACAGTGATATCTCTCTGAGTACAGATAATGTAGTAGATGTCACCTGCAGTCCTATGTAACACCACAGATAACAGTGATAACTCTGAGTACAGATAATGTAGTAGATATCACCTGCAGTCCTATGTAACACCACAGATAACACAGTGATAACTCTCTGAGTACAGATAATGTAGTAGATGTCACCTGCAGTCCTATGTAAGACCACATATAGCACAGTGATAACTCTCTGGGTTCAATACTGTAATAAGATCTATGAGCTGAAGATTCAGCACCTCGGCCAGCACCTCCTCCACAAATAATCACTAAGGGACAAATGTTAGAAATGATTTCAGAAAGTTCCTGCAGGGCTACGATGTGTTTGATGCCGGCAGCAGTCTGATAGCGGCTGCCAGGTTACAGGAATGCCCCAAAATCAGATGCAGCCGACACATCCGCCGCTGGATGTTAACTCGTCTTATTAATGTAAGATGTGAAGAACATCTCGATGGCGCTCTGATCCAGGAATGTTTGGCGTCGACTGAGATTTGATGTCTGTTTGAAATTACATTTGTTATATTAAAAACGTGGCCACATAATTATCACTTGTAATCATGGAAATGAATAATGCAAAATGGCGCACACTCCCCTTGCCGTCCTTTGTAGTCTGTGTACGAAGAATTCCTCAGCGATATGTAAAAAAAGCTGAATGTTCCACTGCAAGAATAAGCCAAAATAATGGCAAAAGATAATGAGACCTGGCATATCCTGAGGAAGGTAGAGTGCACGGAGGTGTATGGCTCTAATAAAGAGCTTACATGGAGGGGTGCAAGTGAATAGTGCTGGAGAGAATGGGTATATTCACCTACAAAACCAAAAATGTCATTAGTTATCCTTCATTGTTCCTGAGTTACATCCTGTATTATACTCCAGAGCTGCACTCACTATTCTGCTGGTGCAGTCACTGTGTACATACATTACATTACTGATCCTGAGTTACATCCTGTATTATACTCCAGAGCTGCACTCACTATTCTGCTGGTGCAGTCACTGTGTACATACATTACATTCTGATCCTGAGTTACATCCTGTATTATAATCCAGAGCTGCACTCACTATTCTGCTGGTGCAGTCACTGTGTACATACATTACATTACTGATCCTGAGTTACATCCTGTATTATACTCCAGAGCTGCACTCACTATTCTGCTGGTTCTGTCACTGTGTACATACATTACATTACTGATCCTGAGTAACCTCCTGTATTATACTCCAGAGCTACACTCACTATTCTGCTGGTGCAGTCACTGTGTACATACATTACATTACTGATCCTGAGTTACCTCCTGTATTATACCCCAGAGCTGCACTCACTATTCTGCTGGTGCAGTCACTGTGTACATACATTACATTACTGATCCTGAGTTACAACCTGTATTATACTCCAGAGCTACACTCACTATTCTGCTGGTGCAGTCACTGTGTACATACATTACATTACTGATCCTGAGTTATATCCTGTATTATACCCCAGAGCTGCACTCACTATTCTGCTGGTGCAGCCACTGTGTACATACATTACATTACTGATCCGGAGTTACATCCTGTATTATACCCCAGAGCTGCACTCACTATTCTGCTGGTGCAGTCACTGTGTACATACATTACTGATCCTGAGTTACATCCTGTATTATACTCCAGAGCTGCACTCACTATTCTGCTGGTGCAGTCACTGTGTACATACATTACATTACTGATCCTGAGTTACATCCTGTAGATCTTTTATTGTAAAAATGAAAAACATAACAATAATAATGACAGAAACAAAACAAATATATAAACCAGAACATAATCAGTATACTGAACACTGGTCCAGCCGCTCATTCTCTCCTCACACACATATTATATATACAGAATAATAACTAATAATAACTCCTTACACTTTCTGGTCCGGTCACCAAAGAAAATAATAATCATAAACAGTATAAACAATAGTAGACAAAACTATATACATAAACTTTTTATTTTTTAATTAATATAAAATAAACACACCTTCACCAGGTCACCGAGTATGGTCCTAAACACATCGTCCACTGGGAAGATTTTCCGTTGCGTCGATACTAAGCACCGTGCGTTCCACGTGTGAAACCTAACCACTGCGCTAACTAGAAATAAGGTGCAGCGGTCCCAACCACAAAGGTCTCTAAATGCTCCATAGGCCCATTCCGCATAGGAGAGACCGGCCAGCCGAGACCAGCCAATGGAGGTGCCCACCCTGCTGTTCACCTAAGGACAATGAAGCAGGAAGTGGTCCATGCTTTCCAGCACAGTATGACAATGCTCTCTAGGACAGTTCCTCAGACACAATTTCCCATGGAAGCAGTGAAAAGCCAAGTCCCAAAACCTTGAGGGGATTCTGATAGAATTCAAAAGATGCAAGCCCACCCCAAGATCCCGAATTGGGAAATCCCTGAGTGCCAGAGGCCTTAGAAAATGGGTCAACAGAACCTTATTGTCAAGGAGTTTCCTTGGCAGTCCTGATCTCCCACTTTCCCAGATCTTACCGGTGTATGCCGGAAGATGTCCATGTGGTGTGCAAAGATCCTTCACTTGCCCTCCTGTCTCCCATTCCTGGAAGAAAGGCTCAAACCATCCCCTACAGGAGAATACCCATGGAGGAGCCCTCTCTTTCCAGGGGTTTGCAATATTGATCTTAATGAAGGTATCCACAAGGAATACCACAGGGTTGACCATACCCAACCCTCCTAGTCTCCTCGTACGGTAAGTTACCTCCCTCTTGACCAGGTTCAGTCTATTCCCCCATAACAGTTGGAAGAACAAACTGTAGACCCGAGTCCAGAGAGACTCCAGCAAGATGCACACACTGTCCAGATAAATCAGTAAAGGGAACAGGTAAGTTTTGATCAGGTTTACTCTTTCCCTTAGGGTCAAAGACCAACCCTTCCATTGGTTCACCTTCTGAGTGGCGATCTCTAGCCTACTGTCCCAATTTTATTTGGGGTAATCCCCCTGGCCAAATTTGATGCCATAGAGTTTTGCAGGGACTTTGGGTCCTAGAAGGGTGTCCGGGAGATCAAAACCAGGATCTCCTCCTCCCAGCCAGAGACGCTCACACTTATCCCGGTTGATCTTGGACCCGGATGCCTCAGAGTAGCGATCTACCTCTGACATCAGCCATCCTGCCTCCTCGTCAGAGGAAACTAAAACAGTGACATCATTGGCATATGCCACCACCCTCAGAGTGGCTTCCGCTGCTGCCCGGTCCATCCCGATCCCGGGCAACAGTCCACGCTTCACCTTCCTAAGAAGTGGGTCAATCGCAAACACGTACAGCAGCGGCTCAAGGGACAACCCAAGCGAACACCAGATCTAACCTTAAAAGAGCTGCCAAACCAACCATTCACAAGCGGGAAACTCTCTGCCCCACCGTACAAGGTCTTAAGCCAATCAACAAACTCCCCCCGCAGGCCATATCTCAGAAGGACAAACCAGAGGTACTCGTGATTAACCCGATCAAACGCTTTTGCCTGGTCCAGTGACAGCATATACCCCTTCCGGTGACCATCCCTACCCTGCTCCACTGCCTTTCAGACACAGAGCACAGCACTAAATGTGCTGCGGCCTGGAACAGAGCAATGCTGGGCCTCCGAAAGGAGTCGGGGTGCAAATTTCACCAGTCGATTGAACAGCACCTTTGCCAGAACCTTCCTGTCTGCATTGAGAAGCGCTATGGGACGACAATTCTCAATGCAAGATGGGTCCTTACCCTTTGACAAGATGATCAAGGCAGACCTTCTCATTGACTTCGGCAGAGTGCCTGAGGAAAGACACTCATTGAATACCTCAGTCAAGAGGGGAACCAAAGCGTCCTTAAAGGTCTTATAGAATTCAGATGTTAAGCCATATGGACCAGGCGATTTCCTTAGGTCAATGGAAGGTAAGTTGAGTCCAGAGAGAGGCTGTGACTTTGTAATAAAATATAGCTTTTAATGAGCCATTTAAAATAAGAACATCACCAGTAGTGCTCCACCGAATATAACTGTGATGAGTGCTGTGCTGGAATTGCTGTCCTCATCTTTTTTTTTTTTTTGTACTGCTGAAAGCCCACCAAGCAAAGCCCCCCTCCTTCTCTCTGCAGCTCTCGTACTTCTCACCAACCCCCAGCCTGCACTCAGGCAGTGTAATGTGAGCTGCCAGTGCTGGAAGTTTTTCCCGCTTCACCGCAGGGGTCCTGCATTGTCTGCACACGTGCTTTCTTCCTATAGCAGCCATTTTGGAGAATTCATTCTTTTTTGGTTAATAACACGGTGGGAGCATTCGCTAGAAACACGAAAGTTACTGTGTTGAACCATGCGCCGACGGGCATCGTTCCCGTGGTACTGGTAAACCCGTAACTCCAACAGAACCCGAGAAATGGAATTCTCGGTGCCCCATGTACTAGCCCACCCAAGTGTGGGCTCATTGGAACCGTCATTTTGGAGTGAGATCATTGATAGGTCTGCCGTTATTCTGCTAGGTTCACAGGACGAGTTATGAACCTTATGATTGCAGAGCTCAAACCATAGCTTGCAGCCAGGGGAGGTGGCCAGAGGACCAGCCCTTTTTGTGAGGTCAGAAGCTGACATGCATAAGTCTTGCAGTGAAGTTCCTTAGGCATTTTCTGCTGGGATGTCCTGAGTAAGAGATCTACCAATGAACTATGACGTGTGGCTCCTTCCCCCAGCCTGGCTTGCCTGTAATGATCTAACAACCATGTGAGTTATCTTTCATTCTTAATCCCATTTTATTTTATAACTGCATCTGTATATAATGATATTGTCTCAGTTTGTTACATCTTTTTATATTATATAAGCACTGCCTGGTTTTTAAGGAATAAACCTATAAATTTATTAGTTTGTTTCTCCTGCTCTATAAACGAATTTGCACGTGCCTGAAGCACTACGCTACTGTTTTGGGGTTGCTACGGACCCTCTTGATAAATTGTTCATCAAAAGCCGTAGCTGGTGGCAGCTAAAAGGAAGGAGTGTAAAGTGTTAATCTATTGGGTGACGCTGGCAGTGACGGAGCGGGGTTTATAAGGGTACTGCCTGGCTGCAGCCAGGAGTAATTATAATCCCCTCACTGCAGCGTGCCCAATAGCCAGCACACATCCAAGTGACCCGTCTGGCGACCAATTATCCTAGGTGCAATTCCCTGACTGACCTGAGGGTAAGGGGGGCGCCAGAGAGCTGCAAGTTCCTAAGTGGAAGTGGGATAATTATAAATCCCTGCAGTTTACTGGGTCGGACGGCAGCAGCCGTCGTGTGTGTGCGCGTTTTCGTCACATTTGCAACACGGAGGGATCACAACCCGTGATACCACGGGCTACCATGTGGCGGACCGCGTGCCCGTTCATCACATATTGGTGGCAGCGGTGGGATTATAGAGCATTAGTGATCTGGTTTGAGCAATCATTCCATTCACTAAAAAAAACTTGCACGGTTCTTCAGCGACCCTGCAACTAAAGTTTTGGAGAACAGACTCAGTGTTTATTAGTCCTGAGACAATTGTGTGTATTTGCGGTTACCCCTCCCTTCTCTTTGTTTTTCTATCCTATCTTTTATTTGGCAAACATGGCTACAATAGGAGAAAGTTGGTACAAACTGCAGAAAAGGGACACTCTTGCTGGAATATGCATTTCCCGAGGCCTTGACCCCAGGGGCCAAACCAAAGCTCAACTGATCAAGGTCCTGATGTCACAGGTCCACGCTGAGAGCGAGGAGGGCACAGAAGCCGGCCCAAGCCAAGGTGGGGCTGCAGCAGAGGCCCAAACCCTGCAGGCTTACACCCAGGGCGGGCTGGACCCTTACCTGCAGGCGGCCCTGGAGAAACTCCCCACCGACGACCGGGGGGAGTGCCTGAAGCTGATTCAGCAATACCAGCAGGAGGCCCGAGCCAAGCGCCAAGCCGAGCGCCAAGCCCAGCGAGAGGCTGAGAGAGCCGAGCGGGAGGCTGAGAGAGCCCATGAGCTGGAGATGGTCCAGCGAGGGGCAATGCCCTCCACAGCCCAGAGCAGTGTGCCCAGCAGCATTCAGAGTCCCAAGCCCCGGCCGGAGCACTTTCCCGTGCTGGAAAGGGACGGAGACTTGGACACTTTTCTGCGGGCCTTTGAGAAAGTCTGCAGACAGTACCGGCTGCCTGCCGACCAATGGGCCAGGTACTTGACCCCCGGGCTAAAGGGCAAAGCTTTGGAGGCGTTTGCTTCCCTCGCGCCAGATCAAGACAGTGACTATGAGGCCATCAAGCAGGCCCTGATTGCTAAGTACCAGCTAACCCCTGAGGTATACCGAAAGAAGTTCCGGAACCTCCAACGTGGCCCACACGACAGTTAAAGCGATGTGGTGCAAGGACTCAGGACCCACTTTGACCAGTGGATCCATGGACTGTCAGTTGATACCTATGAGGAGCTGAAAGACCTGATGATCAAAGACCAGTTCCTGCATCTGTGCCCAGCTGAGGTCCGACAGTTCATCCTGGACCGAGAACCAGAGGACGCGGTCACAACAGCCCGGATCGCCGACAGCTATGAGGCCAACCGGAAACCCGAGGTGCGGAAGGCCGTCACCACCCGTTGGGGAGGGGGTAAGCCTGCAACCAACCCCAGTGCCCCTGCCAGCCGTCCCTCTGGAGGCACTATCCCCTTTGCCAGCGCCCGGCCTACATCAGACCCCCGCCAGTGTTTCTCCTGCAAAAGGACTGGACACATCAGAACCACCTGTCCGGAGAGGCAGAAGAACCCCCCAGCCAAGGCCTCCGGGCCCAACGCCTCTGTTCTTTTGGTGGGTGGTGTGGTGGGGAGGGTTGATGACAACGTGCAGCCCGTCCGGTGGGGGCCCGTCTTGCTACAGGCCTCAAGGACACCGGGGCTGAACGAACCCTCATCCGACCCGAACTGGCGGCCCCTGAAGAGTTGATTCCGGGGAAAACCTTAACTGTCACAGGGATTGGGGCGTCCACTACCCCTTGCCGATAGCCCGAGTTTTCATTAACTGGGGTACCGGGAGCAGGGTGAAGGAAGTGGGGGTGTCCGAAAACCTGCCCACTGATGTTTTATTGGGGACTGATCTGGGGAGGATGGTGGCGTACTATGTCCCTGACACCCCTTCCCAATCTGATGATAAGGTTAACGTTAACCATGATGTTGATGTTGATGATGATGGGAAACTGATTGTGTTACCTGCTAATGCTTTGCGAAGTGATGATGCAACTGATAACCTTTCTTTCCCTA
>JARQOD010008156.1:0-36685 GCA_033576555.1 Oophaga sylvatica
CTGGTGCCCCCTCTGTGAAGAAAAGGGGGCCTCCAGGGAAAAAGTTAATTTCTCCAATAGGGGTTTTTTATAAGGTCCTATTTCAAATATGCGCGTAAAAATGGGGAAAAAGGTCCCCCAAAACCCAAAAAGTAAAATAAGAGGGCGTAGGAGTAGTTATGAAATTAAAAAGGGGTCATAAAAAAAATTTTTTTTTTTTTAAAATTTCCCCCGGCAGATTCAATTCACAACTTTTCAAGTCTTTTTGGGAATAACTAATGGGAAAACCCCAAAATTTAAAAGGAAAAAAAAAAAGGGAAAAAATTTTTGGCTTAACCAAATAAATTCCCCCCACTGGGGAACCCCCAAAAAATAATCTCAGAGTTTTTTTTTTTTTTTTTTTTTTCCAATTTTGTTTGTATTATGTGGAATATATTTTTTTTTTTTTTGAATTTTTTTTTTTTTTCCTAATTTTTTTTTTTTTTTTATTTTTTTTTTTCATTTTTTTTTTATTTCATTTGTTTTTCATGCAATCTCTTTTTGTTTTATGAAAAAATATTTTTTGGGGTTTTTAAAATAAAAAACTTTTCTGTTTTTTTTTTATTAGTATAATTTATTCATTGTTTTTTATTTGCTTATATGAATGATGTTTATATACCCTCAAACTTGATTTTATGTACCTATGTTATCGGGTACGTTTATGAAGTAATTACCCCCCCCCCTTTCCCCATAACCTTTTTTCCCCGGCTTTTTTACTCTTTTTCGCACATCGTTTATTCCTTCCTTTTTTCCCCCTTGGGGCCCTGCACCCTCTGTCTTCCTCGCTTGCTGCGGGTTTTTGGCGTCCAGCTTCTGGGGGGCATGAAATCCCCTGTCGGCCTCCCCCCCGCATGACGCGGGGGCCCCCATGATATAGTTTCACGGCAAACGGCGTAAACTTCACCATAACGCCACACCTTCTATCCCCTTTTTAAACCTTGGGGGTTTTTTTCCAATCACGCCCCTGACGAAGGATTAAATTTTCCGGGAAAACGGGGTTTCGGGGCAGCGCACCGGTCCAGCTTTCAGACAAAAACCAGCAATTGGGTAATTTACAGACGCTTGTGGCATTTTCCCACATCCCAAAAAGCTTTTGCTCGTCTCTAATGTTCTGGTGTTTTTTTCCCCACCTCTTCTACCACCTTGACATGACACAGGGGTTTTTTTCGTGCCGCGGGAGAGAAAAAAATTTTTCTTTGGGGTTTTTCCGTGCACCCTTTTTTTTTCTGAACAGATTATATGGATTGTTCTCATGTTTTTTGAAAAAAATTTTTTTAAAATTTCTGTATTTTGTAGGGTGTTATTTTATTGAATTATAATTTATTTTTCGGGGGCCCTCCCCCTCCTTTTTTTTAGGTTTGGGGGCCCTTGCTTTGGGACATTTGCCCCCCTTCCCTTTTTCATGTTCTAACGTTTTAAAATTTTATTTTTCCCAAAAAATTTTGCATTTTTCCTTTTAAAAAAAACCCCTTTTTTATCGTTTTTTTGGGGTGGAAAACCACTTTTTTTCGCTAAAAACCCCTTTTTTGGGAAAGGGATTTTTTTTAAAAAAAAGACAGCAAATATTTTATTTTTTAAAATTTGGGAAGTGTTTTTAGCTTAGCTTCTTTGTCTGGGGCTTTACGACTGCACCGCTCTTAATTTTTTTCTTGAATTTTTTTTACAAAACTCTTTTCAAAAAGGCTGAAAAACTCTGTCCATATGATTTATTCAAAAAATGAACTTCAAAAAACTGGGATTTTTAAATGCATCCTTGGTCGTATAAATAAAACACTTTGGGGGTTTCCCCCTTTTAAAAACATTTAAATTACTTTGATTGTGGCCCGCTTTAAAAATCAGACAGTCTATTACAACAACAAAAAAAAAATTTTTAAAAAAATCCTTTTGCCCCCCCGCTTGCCATGCCAAAATTAAGTTTCTTTTTCAACTCTGAAACATTGATTTGGGGAAAAAAAAACATACTATTTTAAAAAAAGGGGGAAATTAGGATTACTAAAATTTAGTAACCACAAAATGGGAACAAAAAAATTTTCCCTATAAGAAATAAATTTTTTTTAAAAACAATACAGTTTTAAAAAAACCCCACATACTCTTTTTAAAAAATCAATTGTCCCAAATTTCCCCCTGAAAATTTCATAATTGTTAGGCTGGGGGGAAACCCCAAAATAAAAAAAAATAATAAGGGGTTCCACCCGGGGCCCCCTGGGGGGGGAAACCCGCGCGGGAAAAAGGGGGCCCCCCGAACAAACTCTTTTTCCCCCCAAGTGCCAACTTTTTTAAAAAAGCCGAAAAGCGGGGGGGAAAAGATGCGACTCTGTTACTCCACAGAGCCGCTAAAAGGACCCCAACGCTATATGGGAGTGGGGGGCCCACAACACAACTGAGTGGCAAAGAAAACACCAGGGGCTACTACTTTTAAACGAACCCTGTTCGTCACAGGGCCGCTTGGGAAAAAAACACTGTGTCCCCCAAGGTCTCAGATACACATTTTGTGCAAGCGTACATAAAAAGGGGGTTTATGCGCTAATTTTCCTCGCGGAGTCACCCGCAATCTATGGGGTCTGAACGCCCCCCCCTAAACGGCATCAAACTCCCACCTTATGCCGGAAAAAAGGGGAATTTTTCACCGACCCTACCACTACCATACCCCAAAAAACCCCACCGATTAAGTCGGTTTTTCATGGGTTTTTTTAGCCGGGGGCCCTATCCCCCCATACCATGACCACACTGGCGCATAGCAACATTTATTTATATTAGCGCATGGCGGGGCCCCCCCTGCTACCCCCCTTTTTTAAACAACAGCTACAGGGCCTTCCAGGAACAAGGACCTATGAGAAGCTTTACAAACCACTATACATACCCCTTTCCCTTGGGGGCCAATAAGCCCTGCGAACCTAAAACGTGACCCCTGATCTCCAATGGAGAGATCTCACCCCGGGGACCTAATGGGGAAAAAGCAGGACTTTTTTCCAAAGGGACTGCTCCCATGGCCCATAATCAATCCCCGGGAAAAAACAGCACATGTCACGCATAGTAAAGGGGTGGGCAAAGCCGGACCGACTCCCCTGCGACATCCCCTGCGGCGGGGATGAATGGGGAAACCCCAGGGGGAAAGGGGTTTGAGACTCCCCTTAGCACACGGGAAAAAAACCCAACATTACCCCCCCTTTTTTGGGCCTCGCTTTGCTCAAAGGCAGCGATGAGCCCGCGGGGCGTGAAATGTCGGGAGGCTCCCAAATCTATTTCCCAGGGGACATGCCCCCCATTTCCAAAAAAGAAAAAATTTTTCCCCCCTACCACCCCTTCACCCACAAAGGCGTTCACCTCATTGGGGGCGTCCGTAATGACCCCATGTCCTGGGAGATGCTCAGAAAAAACCCGGGGGGTAGCCCGGGGGTTTTGGGGGGATACGTGAAAAAGGGGTCGGGGGTAAACCCCCCCCCTGGGGGAAGACCAAACGGGATACCCCCGGTTAAAAACCCCTCCGGGGCCCCTTTTTAAAGGGCCCAGGTACGGGGGCAAACCCTTTGTGGACTCAACTCGCACCTGATTTTTCGGGCGGGGAAACCACACCCTGTCCCCCCCACAAAGTTGGGGCGGGGCGCCGATGTGCGTCGGGGGAGGGGGTCACCTTCCTTGGGGCCTGAATGGCATCCGGGTAGGTCCCAAATTCCCTGCCCCCCACACCCATCTCCACCCTGGAAATCGGCGGGAAAACACAGGGATGGGCACCGGAACCCGCGGAAACTGACAGATTTAGGAAAAATGGGGGTTTTCCCCGGGGGAACACCAAAATTTTAGGGCAAACTCACCCCTTTGGGAAAGGGGTGCCCATCCCTTTCCCCGGCCGGGCAAAATGCGTAATAGGGGCCAAGGTCTGGTTGGCCCTCTCTACCCAACCCCCTTCGCTCAATGGAAACTGAAGAGAGATTTAACCAAAACTGATAACGCAAAACCTCTCCGAAAACCCAGAGCAAAAATGGGGGCCTCGGGCCTAACAATTTTGCCGGGGACCCCCCTTTTAAAAAAGATATCCTAAAAAAAAAACGCTGCCAAGCCCGGGAGAAATAACCTGGGGAACGGGACCAAAACACCATTTTTGGGGAAAAAAAAACCGGGGATTACCCAAAAGTGGTTTAAACCTCGAGACTTTTGGGGAAAACCCACCACAAAGTCCATCCCAACCATCTCCCGGGGCCCCCCCCACCGGGAAAAGGGGGGAATTTAAACCCCCCCCGTTGTCGTGGAGACTTATTCGGCGCAGGAGGGCCACCCCAACATTTCCCCCCAAAAACAGGGCCTTTTCGGCCACCTATTCCTTGTCAAAAATTCGATGTCCTCTTTGCCCCAAAAGGGCCCCCCCCCCGGGGCAATTTCCCAAGGAGTACCTCCGGTCGAAATTAGTGGGCAGAAATTTTCCCCCGGGGGGCCCGACCCAGCAAACCCGGGGGGCCCCCCCCCTTCCGGGGTCTCGGGGGCGATTTTCCCGGGGGCTCCCCACCTCTCCTCCGGGGACACCACCCGACGAGGGGAGACGTCGGCCCCAATTTTTCTCTCCCCAGAGGAAATGCAGTTGAAATTTAAACCGGGGAAAAAAAAGGACCCCTCTGGTTTTGGGGAAATTAACCGCGGGCTGTCTGAAGATATACCGGGGTTTTTTTGATCTGTGAAGCCGGGGAAGGGAAAAAGCTCCCTCCAAAGATTCCCCCCCCAAAGGGGGAACTTTATTTTAGAACCCCCTGCCCAGGGAAAAAATTTTCCCCTCCGCTGGGGTTAAGGGGTTTTTGGGAAAAAAAACATGCATGCTTCCGCCCTTTTGGGTCCTTTTGGAAAAGGGCTGCTCCAGCTCCAAAGGGGCGGGGGGGATCCCCCCCCAAATAAATGGCTTATAAAAAGGGGGGGGATGTAGGGTGGAGCCTAACAAAAGGGGGCTTAATAGGGCGGAAGGCCTTAAACCTCTTAAACCCCCAAAAATTTTGGGGTTACTCCCTTTTTGGTGGGGCAACCACGGGGGCTACCCAAAAAAAAGGGGGGAGGGGTAAAAGGGGACATTAAATTTTAAAAAAACCCCCCCCCAAAACCTGCACCCCTTTTTAAAAAGGGGTTCTTTCCCCCATCACCGCCTTAGTTTGGGGGGATCCCCCCGCCAATCCCCGGGCGGAGATGATAAACCCCCGGGGAAAAAGGGAAGGACTCCCGCTCAAACCCCCATTTCTCCAAAAAATTTCGAGAGGGGGAAAATTTTTTCCCAGGGGGCGAAGACTCGCAAACATCTCTCCCTGGGGGTCAATATCGGGGGGAAAAAAAGAAAAAATCATCCAGATAACTACGACGAGGGGGGAGAGATTCCCGGAAATTCATTTAAAAAAATTTGGGGAAAACGGGTGGGGGGTTACAGGGGCCCAAAAAGGGATCACCAGATAATTTTTAGTGCCCTTTCCCCGGGATTAAAAACCTCTTCCATTTTTCCCCCTCCGGGTCGAATCAGGTTATACACCCCCCCGATCAATTCGTAAAAATCCTTGCCCCCCAGCCTTTAAATAGTCGAAATATGGCAACCGGGGATTTTTTTTTTAACAAAGATGGCTTTTAAGGAAACCCCTGTAAAAAATGCAGGGGTAATTCTCCTTCTTCTTTTCCCCGAAAAAAAACCCCCCCCCGCAGGTTTTACACTTTATTCCTAATAACCTCCGCCAGGTCTCCGGATATTGGGACTTTGCCTCCTCTCCCGGGGGGGAAAAAAGGGGGGGGAAACCCTCCCCGAAGGGGTTTTCTCCCCCCAAGGGGGTCAATAGGGGAAACAAGGGGCGGGGAGGGGGAAGGGCTTTCACCTTTTTTTGGGGAAAAAGTCTGCAAACCAAAAAATTAGAAGAAAGTAAAAAAACTGCGGGGATCTTTTTTAGTGGCCACCCGAATGCATTCCCCTTTACATCTGTTTACATACTCCCCCCAACCCAAAATCCCCAAAAATTTCCCAAACCAAGGTTTGGGGGGGGGAAATGGGCCCGGGGGATCCTAAAAAGAAATTTTTCTATTTCCCGGAATGACTAAAATGAAAAAACCTTGAGGGGAAAAGGGTGACATTGACAACAAAGGGGGTTGGTTGATTGGGGATTAAAAAAAGGGGCAGGGTCACCCTTCACTACTCGAACATCACGGGTTTGGCACATCACCGGGGGTTTAAAAGGAGTGGGGGGAGACGAAGGAAAAAAAAAAATTTTTCCTTTTTGGCCCCCCAAATCCAAAAAAAAATTTGACTTTTTTAAGGGGGGATGACCAAAAAATTTGGATTGTCCCCCAAAGGGGAAAAACTTGGGGGCGGAACTGCTGGGGTCTAGAAAAAACCCCCTCCAATTTTTACAACCCGGGGGTCTTTCCCGCCCCCCCGTGACATTTTTAGCAAACCCCCCTTTTTTTGGGGCAGGCATTACAGGTCCGCCCTAAGCAGCCCAGACTTTCCCCTCGAAAAATCCCTCCCCCAGGGGAATGGACGCCGGGGGGATTTTTCCCCGGGGTTTTGGGAAAAAGGGGTGGGCCCCCCCCCGGGGAACCCCTCTGCTACACGGGGCCCGCCCAACCTCCGTCGTTAAAAAAAAAAGGGGCGATGCGGGTAAAAAGGGTAAGGGCCCCCTCCAGTGTCAGGAATCCCCTTTGGGGGAAAAAGGGGCTCCTTCACAGGTCTGCCCCCCCCCTACAAAAAGGGGGGTTTAAAAAGGGCTTTATCGGGCCCCAATCCGCGGGGGGAACCAGGCCAAAATTTGGGGAAGGAAAACTGGCTACCAGGATGAACCCGGGGGTTACCAACAATTGAAACGTATGTGGGTACTTTCCAAAAAAACCCCCCTTTTTTTAAAGGGGCCCCCAAAAGAAGGGGGGGAGCCCCTTTGCCCACACATCCGCGCCCCCTGGGGGGCGTTGCCCCCCCCAAAACACCCTGCCGAAAAAAGGGGAAAAAAAAAACCCTTTTCCCCGCCCCCCCGGGGAAAAAAACGTGCACCAAACTTAGATTATGGAGCACTAATAAAAAAAACCCCACATTTTACTGTCCCCGGGGAACTTGTCGGGAAAAAAGGGGGGGGGGGAAATAGTCAGCGGGGGTAAGGACAAACTGGCGGCGGCCACATACACCAACCCAGCAACTGCAGTAACACCACCGCTGAGGTTGTGCGCTCTAGATTCCCAAAACCACCCTCCACTGCTGGTAACCGCTGCAGATGCTTTGGTCCGCCTTTTTACCCCCAGACCCTGGCCTATTATTATTTTAAGGGGGGCGGAACGCACAAAAAAATAAAAAAAAAAACTTTTCGAGCCCGGGGCCCCTGCAGGCAAGCCCCTGCTGAAAAAAAAAAAAAAAGGCCCAAAAAAAACCTTTTTTACCCCCCGACTCCCAAACCCATAAACCCGTAAGCGCTGGGGAAAAGATGCGAACACTGTTACCCACAACCCTGAAAGGACCAAAAAGCTATAGGGCAAGTGTGGCACTCACTAGACAAAACTGAGGGGCAAAAAAAACACCTGGGCGCGACTATTTTTGAAAGCAAAACCCGGGTTACGTACAGGGCCCTTGGGGAAAAACCCTTTTTCCCCGTAAGGCCTTTTTTTCCCATTTTTAAAGCAAGCGTCCCAATAAAGCGTCTCATCCAATTCCTAGGGGGATCCCCCCAAAAACTAGGGGTCTGAACGCCGGGCCCCAAAAAACGGCAATAAACCCCCCTCCCCGGTTATCCGGGGTAAGGGGGAAAAATTGGGACACCACCCGACCATTTACCATACAAATCCTCACCGATTAAGTCGGTTTTTCTAGGGGCTTATTTCACCGGGGCCCTATCCACACATACACATGACCCCACGGCGATAGCAAAAATGATTGTATTTTCCTGGGGGCCAGCCATGTACCCTTTATAGCAACAGCTCCCGGGGCCCCTTTCCGGGCCCAAAGGCCCCAAAGGAAGTCTTACAAAAAACCCCTAGTACATGACCTTCCTGGGGGACCAATGGGGGCCGCTGCAGCACCTGAACCCCGTGACCCCTGATCCCCAATGAAATCTCACCCTGGGGACCTCAATGGGGGAAAACGGGGGCTTTTTTCCCCAAAACCTGCCCCACCCCCTGGCAAAAAAAAGATCCGGAAAAAGGGACAGCAATCAGCCGTAAGGAGGGCAAACCCGGACCGCCTCTCCTGAGAGGGTCCATGGGGCCGGGGATAATGGGAACCGCAGCGGGGGGGGTTGGGGCCCCCCTTTTGCAGCACAAAAAAAAACCCAACATTATTTAAATTTCTTTGTTTTTAAACTATAAAAAGAAAAAATTTTTTAAACAAAAAAATTTTAAAAATGAAAAAATTTCCCATTTTTCCCTTTCTGATTTAAAAGGGGGTCCAAAAATTTTACCAGGGGAAAAGTCCCCTTTTAAAAAAAATGACAAATTTTTATTTAGTTGTAATACTTTCAGGGAAAACAATTGTTTGTATATTTTGGGTTTTTAAAAAAAAAAAAAAAAACATAATTAAACACTAAATCACAACATTTTAAAAAGTTTTTTTTGTTTTTAAAGACTTTAAAAAAAAATTTAAAAAAATTTTCAAAAGTTTAAATCCTGTCATTGCTGCTTTACACCCTTTTGGTCCATAAAAAAAAAAGATTTCCCCCAAGAAAATACAGCAGGACAAAAAAACCATTCTTTTTTAGGGTCTAATGATCACCCCAAAACATTATTGGGGAAAAAAAATTTTAAATTTTTTAACTAAAACACCATATAATTTTTTTAAAGGAAAAAAAAAAGGGGTCAAAAGGTAAATATAAAATCCTTTCTTCCTCTTTCCATTAAAACATTTGGAAAGGTTCTGTGTTGAATTTTAAAGTGTTTTGGGTTTTCCCTTTGGGGCTTCATCAACAGCTTTTTAAAAACGGGTTTTTTTCTCACAAATTAAAATCTAAAAAAAATTAAAATTTATTTTTTTTTTTAAATTTACAAAAAAAAACCCCCAATTTTTTGAGTCATTAAAAAAGGGATCTATTTAAGTGTTTATTTTGTTAATTTTTGTATTAGGGCTTAAAAAAAAAATGAAAAACCCAAAAAGTTTTTATCTCAGAAATTTTAGTATAATTAAAAAAAAATTCTAAATTTTTCCTAACTTTAAAAAATCCCTTATCTTTTTCAGTGGGCCACAATCAGGGAAGCTGCTGACTTAAAAATTTTCCCCAATAGCCATCATTTCCCCCTCGACAAGGGGGCCCCCCAAAAAACTTTCCATTCCCTAAAAACCCTGGCTTTTCACAAATGCTGTACCAAGCTTTTAAACAAAATTTGGGGTTAAAAAGGAAAAAAAATGGGGAAAAAAAAAGGTGACAAGTTCGGGGATACCACAGCCTTAAAGGGGATTTTTGGGGAAACCCATTCAATTTTTTGGGGGGAAACCCAAAAAGGGAGTGGACTGTTCTGGAGTCTTTTTTTTAAGAGCCACCACCCCAAAAAAATTTTAAGGACATGGGCACAAGTGTCGCTTTCCCCTTGTGTCAAGCCACTCATGACCAATGGGACAATGCCAGAACGTCTTAGGGGGGCCCAATGAAAAAAGGGAATGGACGCTGCTGAAGGGCCCAATTTTTTCAATAAAAGAAAAATTTAGCATTTAAATTTGGAAAAAATTTCCCCAAAATTCGGGCCCAGGGGCGAACCGGGGGGGGGCGGGGGGGGCGGCCCCCCCGGGCGGAAACCTTGGTGGGGGGGCCCCCCCTTTCCCCTTGGGCCCCTTCCCAAATTGCACAGCCACTTTTTCCCCATGCTGTCTGTGCTTTAAAATGCTAAGGACCGTGATGGGGGCACGGGAGGGGGGAAATTGGGTTTGTAAATTGACCGGGCCCCCGGTCAGGAACTCTGTGTAGGGGTCGTCATCATGTATGGGGCGGAGATGGAATTTAATGGGGGTTTCATAAGGGGTTTACAGGGTGGGGTAGCTGAGCTGGGGTTTTCATAGGTGTACAGGGGGGCCCCTTGGGTACGAGGGTACGAAGCGGGGGCCGTGTGTACGGGGGGAAAAAGGACAAAACCGGGGGTGTCAGGGGTAAAAAACGGAGCAAAACCCGTTGGACGGGTGTACGGGGGGGACCGTGTTGACAGGTGTAAAAGCGGGCCTGTGGTACGAGGTGTAGGAGAAAAGGGCCGTTTGTCAGGTGAAAAAGCAAAGCCGTGTGTTTTACGGGTGTACGGGGGGACCCCTGGGGTTTACAGGTGTACGGGGGAGCCGTGTTGACAGGGGTACAAAAAAAGCCGTTTTTGTACGGGGGTACGGGGCGGGGGTGACGGGCGGAGCCGTGTGTGTACAGGTGTACGGGGCAAAGCCTTTTTGGGGACGAGGTGTACACAAACCGTGTGTGTACGAGGGTACGGAGCGGGCCTGTGAAAAAAATGTACGAGGGGCCTGTTGACGGGGGAAAGGGGAAACCGTGTGTGTCCCGGGGAACGGGCCCTTTTGGTACGGGGTTACGGAGCAACCCGGGTTTTACGGGGGGTTTTCGGAGCGGGGCCGGTGTAGGGAGGGGTACGGAGGGGGGAAACCGTGTGTAAGGGTACGGATGAGCCTTGTGGTGGGGTGTGGAGGGGGCCCCTGTGGTACGGGCCCCCAAGGCGGCCCCCGCGCTGTACAAGGGCGTTACTTGGGGATATGTGTCTTGGGGGGGGAAAGGGGGGGAAGGAGGGGGGCCTTTTTGTCGGGGGCTCGGGGGGGGACCGAAGGGTTTTTCGTAAGGGGGGGGCCCCTTTCCCGTGCCGGCCCCGGGGGGTTTTTTTTTCCCCCCTTAGAACGAAATCAAACCCCGGGGGACCCCCCACACGTTTTTGGCCCCCCGCTTTTTTCCAAAACCCCCCCAGGTGACGTCTGTAAGCACCGAAGGGGGAAATGACCGCACCTCTTTGGCTGTCAGCTTACAGCACAGGTACTAAAATCTGTCATGGGTGTATCGCCCAAAATCGCGCGATTACACATTCGACTTCTCCGCTGATTTGGTTTTTTTGTTTTTGGGCCAAAAAGGGGTTAATTTCCTAGCCGTGCAAGACTGGGTCCCCCCCTCCCGGTGGGGGCGGGGTTTGATTATGCACAATTATTTCCCCTTTTAAAACCTCCAGTCTGTTAGGACCCCCGGTAACTTCATGCAGCCCCAGCGGGTTTGGATCGGTTTTATGAAAGGGATTTAACTAATTTTTTCCCTTTGTGGTTTCGTTTATATTTATCTCCAAACCCCTTTTTGTGTTCCCTCTGTTTTGATTTTGGGATGCAAGACATTTTTTTTACTTTACCCCCTTTCTTTTTTTGGGGCTTTTTTTTTTTTTTAAGTTTTGGGGGCCGGCCTTTTTCCCGTGTAGAAATGGGGGCCTTTCTGGGGACTAATTCAGTGGTCATGGTTTTAAGGAACAGGGTTACGTTGGGGGCCCGGGCTTGTACCATTAACTTTCCTCCGGGTTAGGGGGGCTATTTCAGGACCCAGTTTGGGTTCAGATGCCCCCCGGGCCCCCCCTAGCCTGTGACGCGTTTTTCGTCTTCAGGTTCACCCCCCGACAACGGTATTTTGTCAGGGAATATTAAAAATTTTTTGTTGAATTACCTATTTATATGTTTATAGAATGTTTTTTCCCCCTTGGGATAATTAAGGGCATTATATATATACTGTGTCAGCGTACTTTTCACCGGGGCCCAAAAAATTCCCCCAGTACCCGGGGTCCCCCTTTCCCAGCTTCCCCCGGGTTTCAGAGTTTATCCGGGGCGACGGCTTAAAAACCCAAAGGGTTTTTTTTTCCCCCACCCAAACCCCAAAAAGAACCAAAGTTGCTCTCCCGGACAGGGGTTTTTTGGTGGGGGGGGACAAATTTTTTACCCTTTTCCCGGGGGATGTAAAAATTTTTTTTTTGGGTTCGGCCCCGGGCATGGGGATTTTAAGAGCAAGGGGGGGGGAAATTTTCCTCGCTCTTAAAAAGGGGGCCCCCCAAACCGGGGGTTCCCCTTTTTCCCCCGGGGTCCCGGCTCCCCCTTTATAGAAAGATTTTTTCTCCCCCCGGGGCTGGAAATGATAAACCCATGGGGGCTCCCTTGGGTGAAAAAGAAGTTACGAAAATTTTCAGCAGGGGATCGCCCCGGGGGAGGAAAAATTTTTTGGGTTTGTAAGGGGCCCCCAATCCCGGGGGTTGGCCCCCTTTTGGGGCCAGTTTTTAAAAGGGGTTTTCGACAATTAAAAGATTTTTTGGCTCAGTATGATTCCCCCATCCGTACTGGGGGTGCTACCCCTTGCTATTCTATTTTTAGAGGGGTTCGGGGGGGTGCGAGAAAAACCCCCCCCTTTATGACTCCCCCACTACAAACCCCTTTTAAAAGGGGGTTCCCCCCCGGCTGTTCTGGGGGAACCATCATTTGGGGGGGTTTCCTTTCTAAAGGATCGGGGGTGCCCGCAAGACAAAAAGGGTTTTTCTTCTGGGGAGAGAGGGAAATTTGTTGATGGTGTCCATCCCGGGGCCTCTTTTTGGGAAAAAAAGTCCCGGGGAAAACTTTTTAAACCGGGTTTGGGGGGGGCGAAAAACCGGGGGTTTATGTATTTCCCCAAAAATTCTCAATTTCTGTACCTGGGGGAGGGGGGGGTTTGGGGCGATTGAGGGGGGTTTCTTTTCTTCTTGTAGGGGGTCCGGGTAATCTTGAACCTGGGTTTCCCCGGGTGAAAGGATCAAGAGTTTTTTGGGGCCAAAAACCGACCCATATTCTCTTTTGACACCAGGCCCCCTCGGAAAGGGGTATTTTAAAAACAGCTTTAAAAAACATAGACCTTCGAGTGGGGGCAATCCCTAAAGAAAAATTTTGTTTTGTTATGGTGGGGGGTTTTTCCTACTCCTATTGTTTTGGGATTTCCGGTTTGGGGCAAAACCCAAACCCATTTTTTAAAATTGGAAAATCCAAAAAAATAACCAGGGGGTGTTTTTTGCAAGAGAACGTATGAACACGGTCATCAGGGGGGTGGGTGCCAAAACCTTGCCTCCTTTTCGGGAGGACTTTGGGATGTGTTCCAGAGGGGGGGTAAAAAGGGGTTTTACCTCCTCATCCGCTATGACCCCCAAAAAAAATTTTTTTCCCCTGATAAAAATTTTAAAAAAATCAGGTTAAAACCCCTTTCTGGTCCTGAAGGCGGGGTTTAGAAGGATTATTTGGGGGGAAAATCGGGGCCAAAGGGGGCATTTTAAACCTTTTCATTTTCCCCGGGGCCCGGGGTTTTTTTTTTGGGAAAAAAAAGGGGACCTAGCCCTTGTTGGATTTCCGTGAGCTTAATGGGGATTATGTCCGAGACCCCATCCCCCCCATTTTTCCCTGATTTTTTCCCCAAAAAAATTTTTGGGGGGGCCCCCAAATGGTTCTCTAATTTGGTCTCAGGGGGGGTAAAACGGGGGGAAAAAAAGGGGGGGGGTTGGTGGAAGACACGTTTAACACTCCGGGGGACATTATAAAAACCCCTTTGTCCCCCCTTTTTGGTCTGACTACGGCCCCGGGGGTTTTCAACATTTTTTAATGACATCTTTCGCCACCTTTTGGGGCTTTGTGGTCGTTTATTTAGATAATTTTTAAAATTTACCCCAATCTTGTGTTTTAAATCAAGGGGGCATGTGGACGGGTGTTCAGTTTTTGGGCGAGACAATAAGCTTAGGGCCAAAGGGGAAAGTGTGTTTTGGGCCGTCCCAGGAATTTTCGTTTTTGGGTTTCCGGTGTCATTTCCCCGGTTTCCGAGGGACCCTGGGGAAAGTAAGCAGTGCTTAAAAGGGGATCCCAAGGTTTTTAAAAGGGCACTGCATTTTTTTCCGGGGGTTTGCAACTATCCCGGGAAAAATTTAAATTGTATTTTCTCATTTTTTTGGGGTTTCAAACCTCTCACTGACAAACAAAAAAAGGGAGGGTTTTTTCTTTTGGCTGAAAAAGGGTTTGTCAACCCTTTTTTCCTCCTTGAAAAAATTTTTGCGGGGGGCCCCCCAACTCATTCAACCAATCCACACCTTTCATTGGGGGGGAGCTTTGCGTAGGGGGGGTGCATTTTCCCCCCAAAAGGGTCCCTCCCGGGAAAATGGCCCGTCGCTTTTTTTTTAAAAAAAATTTGTCGTCCGCCGGGGGAAAATTATGATGGGGCAATGGGAAACCCCTTTTTTCCCTTTTGGGGCTTTGGGGAAGGCGTCACTTTTTGGAGGGGGCAGTCCACCCGGTCACCTCATTTTGATCAAAAAACCCCTGCTGTATTTAGAATCTGCAAAATCGAATTCCGACAACAGATGGGCTTGTTTTTTACCCTTTTAAAATTTTTTTCACTTTCGTCCTGGGTCAAAAAAAATTTTAAAGGGTGATTTCCCAACTCGTAATTTCCCAGGGGGGCCGGGGGAAAAGGGTGCCCTTCCCACCCTTTAGGAGGGGTTGTAGTGCGGCTTTTCTCTGGCTTTAAGGGATTGGAGGTAGGGGGGCCCCCTTTTGGGCCTCCAGGGGGAAAAAGTTTTTTCCAAAAACAGTTTTAAAAAAAAAAATTATCGAGGGACATATAATTTTGCTTTACAGGGCCCCCCGGGGGTAAAAAACATGGATCTCCTTTTTGCCGGTTTTTTGGGGCCTAATTAAAAAAATAAAACCCCTTTTTTTCCCTCCTGTGGGGGGTTTTTTTGCTCTAACCCCCCAAACCCTCCACTGGGGCCCCTTTTCCTTTGAAAATTCCGGAGCATCCCCGGGTCACGTCTATGGAAATTCATTTTTGGGGGCCCCCCCGTCGTCAGGGAAAACTGTCATATTTTTTGAGCTGACGGTTCAAATAAGATGGGGGACATTTCATTGGGTCTTCCGGGTTTTCCTTTTACTAAAATTTGGGGCGGGGGTTTATTGGTGAGATTGTGAGACTTAAGGGGTTCCCCTTTTATGGGGTGTCGATGGGGGTCCAGTTGGCCCCAAAATTTTGGGGGGATTTTGGTTAAGTCGGGGGGGTGCAATTTTTCATTTTCCTGGGGGTTTTCCCCCGCGGGGCCAATGGCAGACAGGGGCTAACGGAGCCAGAACATATCTTCGTGTTTTGCCCCCAAAACCCCGGGGACCGGGCTTCTTCTTCCTCGGCAGGGGTTTGCTCTTAACAATAGGGGGAGCGAGTCCACGGGGGAAGTCCCCGTTTTTTGGGGGGGAAAAGGGTTTTTTATCCCCATTTTTTGGGCTTTCAAGGGGGGGGGCCCCCTTTTGGGGGGTTTCCCGGGGGAAAGGAAAAAATTTTTTGTGTCCTTTTTCTGGGGGGAGGAGTGCCGAATAATCTAGTGCTATGGGGAACCTTACAAAATTTTTTGGGGAGGAGGAATGTCTGGGCCGGACCTTGTGGAACGTCGGTATGGTTGCTCCAAAAGAAAAAAAAAACAAGGTTCCCCCGGAAAAAGGGGCCCGGGTTCATGGGGGGCCTACAGGACACTTCTTTTTTTTAAAACCTTTTGGGGGATTTCTTTTGGACCTCCCCCCTTTTTTAAAAAACCACAAGTTTCCCCACAAATCTTTTTCTTAAGGGTACGGGGGGCCCCCTTATACCTCACCTCTCCTCCCCCCCAGTGGGGTAAAAGGAATTTGGGGAAATTTTAGGTGCAAATCTTTTATCACGTAAAAAACCCGGTCCCTTCATACTTGGTTCTTTGGGAAAGGGGTAGGCCTGAGGAGAGGATGGGGTTCCTCGTTTGTTTTTTTTAACCCGATCATTGGTTCGGCCCCTTCCCCCAAAAAACCCCCCCCGGGGGAGACCGGGGCCCCGGGGCCGGGGGCCCCCCTCTAAAGGGGGGGGGGGGGGCATAGGTATCCCCCCAAAAATGCGCGTTTTCAATTCTGACTTCCGCGCTGATTGCTTTTTCTTTTTTTTGGCAGTGGGGGGGGTTTAAAATTTTGCCTACTCTGTGCAAAAACCCCGGGGCCGGGCCCCTCCCCTGCTTTTTGATTAGGACAAAATTTAATTCCTTTAATCCCCGCCGGGTCTGTTTTGGGCCCCCGGGGGAAAAAGCTTCTGAAACCCCCCAAAATTTGGGGTCAGGTTATAAAAGACTTAAGCTAATTTTTCCTTTGGGGTTTTTTGCAAAAAATTTATCTCCTAACCTTTTTTGTTCCCTGTTTTTGGGGGTTGTACAAGCCCAATTTACTTTTTCCCCTGCGTCTCTTTTGTTTTTACTTTTTGGGGTTAAAATGTGACCCCTTTTCCCCCTTTATAATCGGGGCCTTTTTAGGATAATTACATGGTCGGGGACTTAAAAGGAAAAGGGGGTTACGTTGGGGGCCTGGCCCTCTGTATTTTTAAAAACAGTCCCCCCGGGAAGGGGACTAGTCAACCCTTTTGGGGTCCATAGACCCCCCACCTCTAGCCGTGACAGCGTTATACGTCTTCAGGATTCCCCACTACAACGGAAATTATGTATGTAAAAATAACATTTTACGGGTTTTTATTACCTATTTAAAATTTATAAGAATGTTGTCCCTTTGGGGTTTGATTTTGACATTAATATTATCTTTTTAACACGTGCCCATTCTCTTTCTGGGGAGAGTCTTCAAAAGGGCGACGCATCGGCCCGGGATTTTTTGGGGAGTGACCCCCCGGGTATTGTACACCGCTGTTTACAATACCTGCTCTCACTGAGCGAGACAACGGGTGTGGGGATTTTAAACGGGGATCTTTCAACAGATGAAGAACCCCCCGGACCCCCCCCCTTTGCTCAGTAAACCCCCGGGTATTGAATGGAGGCCTCATAGTGGGAGACCCCCACACCCGGGGGAAATGGGGTCAGGGGGAACGGACTTGGGGCTCCCAAAAAGTGGGGAGGCCCGGGGGTTTCCTATGTAGGGTTCTAATGGGGAAAGTAAACCCCGGCCGGGCCCAGGGGACGGGGTCCCAAATGGGGGACTGTCCCGCTAAAAACCGGGGCTTGAGGTTGTTTTTTTAAAATTTTATTTTTGGGAAACCCGTGGATCACTTAAATGGGGGGGGTTTTGGGGCCCGGGAAAAGGGGTTGACCATTTGAAAGGGGTGGGTGGGGGGGGGGGCCCAAAAATTTGCCCCCCCGGGGCCCACAAACTTGCTACCCACGGGTCGGGGGGAAGAGGGGGGGGGAAACACCCCCCAAAAGCTCTTGAGGTCTAGGAAAAAAAACACAATCATAATTTTTGGGGTTTCCATTTTAAATTTGTTGGTGCGGGTCCACTTGTTTATCAAGACCAAATCCCCTCATCGTCTAGGGGGGAAAATTTTGGGGAAAATTTTTCATTTTCCCCCTTTCCCCAAAAAAAATTTTGGGGTTTGGAAATTTTTTTCCCTCCACGGACTTGGCAACTGTCCTCACTCCCAAAAAAGTACCAAACCGATTTAAAACAACATACACTGTGCTTGATTGGCCAGAAAACGGGCTACCTTTAAAACCCCCCAAAAAACTTGAGGTTTTTTTCAAAAGGAAAAAGAAAAAACCCCCAACCCAACAATCTGAAGGCCCCTATGAAAAGGGAGTCTGGGGTTTTCCCCCAAAAACCCCAGCAGTGCCCCCGGCTGATCGTTCCCCCCCATGCCGCATATTATAATTATGGAAAAGTAGGGTTTGGGCCAAAAATTAAGTGCATTTACGGAGATACATTTTTATAGGGCAACATTTTGGATTTTAAATTCATTATCAAGCTGGTGTTATAAAAAATTCTAAACAGATAATAAAATTTTTTCTTTTTTTGGTTAAAAAAAAATTTATCCATTAACAGAAAAAAACTTGAAAATTATCACCTGTTTGTAATCTCTTTTACACCTATTTTTCCCCCAAAAAAGACAAATTTTTAACCCAAAAAAACTGTTTAAAAAAGGGGGGGTCTTATTTCGGGGTGGGCATCTTAAGGGGGGTAGGGAGGGGGGTCCCCCCGATGGGTGAGGGGCCCAAAAGGAAGGTTAAATGAATTCCCTATCACCTCCTTCGCAGCATGATTTTTTGCGCCCCTCGTGAGGGGGGCACGGCGGTGGTCTTTTGCAGCATATGGGGGTTTTTTTGCGGCCTTTCCCCCCATTTCCTCAAAAACCGGGGGCACCCCTCTTGCTGCCCATGCGGTGACCCCGGAAAAAAGGGTGCTGGGGGGGGGGCAGCTCAATTTTTTAATTTGGAAAAGAGATTCCCCCCCCGGAACTCGTCTTCCCCCATCCGGGAAAATCTGAATCAGCATGTGCCCCCCCATGGGCTTTTTTCCCCGGGGCCCCCGCACGCAGCAATGGGGGGGCGGGGGGCCCCCAACTTTGAAAAATGATTGAGGGCCCCCAAAACCGCACAAAGAGCTGCCCTGCCGCCCCGCAAAAAGAGCCCACAGGCACTGCTGCCCCAAGGATAATAGGGGTGTTCATTTACACCTTTCCCCCTAGGACCCCTCCCACCCATCATCGGGGACCACTCCCCCGCACACCCCCATAAGCACACAGGGTTAAAAGACCCCCGGGGCCCTTTTAAAAATTTTTTTATTTTAAGGGGGAAAATTTTGGGGTCATTTATACCCCGTGTTTATATGCAGAAAAAAATATATGATTTCATTTTTTTAATGAAGAAGTAAAGAAATGAACTTTTTAATGAATTCATTTTTGTGAGAAGCACCTGTATGTTTACACATTTATTTTTTTCCCCTTTGGGACAAGTAGACACCGAACAAAAATTTAAAATCAGCAATCTACAAATTTTTAAAACCACTTCGGGAAACCTTTTGATGTACTGACCATCAAATCAGTCCTGCATCTTTCACTGCACTTAAATGGCTGACAAAAAACCCACAGGGAAAAAGTGCTCCATCACTGCTGTAAACCGTTAAATTGTCTGTCATGATTAATTTATCACTATCACTGAAAATGGTACAAATCCCCCCCAAGGGGGGCTCATCTTTCCTTGACCCCCGGGGAACCGTGGGTTTCTGACAGGGGGGGTTTTTGCTGAGGGACCCCTGGGCCCATTCATTGTAAAACCCCCATAGGAAATATTTTGCTAACATACAGTGGGGATGCTTGGGCTATTTACAGTACAAGCAAACGGATGATCACAGCTTCAAGGTCATAAGGGGACAATTGAAGTCAGTAAAATTTTAAAAAAGAAAAAACCCCCTTTTTTTCCCCAAAATTGAAACAAAAAACAATTGAAAAATTTTCCCACATTTTTGGTTTTCACTAAAAACAAATGTCCAAATTTTCCCAAAATATAAAAACAATTAATCTGTTTTGTAAGCAGCGTAACGAAAAAGAAATCAAAATCCAAAAATTTAATTTTAGGGTTCAGTTCCAGCTGCTGCACAAGGGAAGCCGAATCGTCCCACGGGGGTCCCCCATCCCTCCCTTTTTCCCCATGGGTCCCCTTTTTCTTAACCGGCCCAGGTTTTCCCCCAACATGTAGAGGATTACGTGTTTCCAGGTTTTTCTATTGGGCCATACGGGGTTTGGGGCGAGAAACTTTTTTTGGGCAAAGTCCTGGGTTTCCCCCTTTTAGCATGCCCGGGGGGAGATCTCTCATTGGAATCGGGGTCAAGCCCCAGGTTTCAGCACCTCCAAAGGTCCCCAGGAAGGTCCGGGGAAAAATGGTGTTCGGAAAAAATTTCTTTTGGGCCTTGTTTCGGGGGGTCCTGTAGGTTTGAAAAAGGGGGTTTGGGTTTGGGCCGGGCCCGCGCTGTATCAAAACCCTTATATGCTTTGCCCCATGTGGCAGGTGTTTGGGGTTAGGCGGCTGAAAAAATGGGCCCTTACAATAACCCCCCAATCGGGGAGGAGCTTGGGGGATGCTAGGGGGCAGGGCGGGGTTTTTTGTCCTTAATTGCCGGCAAAAACCCCCGAGGGGGTTGATTGGGCCTTTTTAGGGCCCGTTCAACCCATAGATTCGGGGGAAAACCCCGGGGGGAAATTTGCGGGATATCATTTTTCCCTGTTCGCTTAGCAAAAACTTGTACCTAGTGCTAACAGGACACAAATTTTCCTCAGCATCTGTGCCCAAAAGGGGGGTTTGTTTTCCCAAAGCTGACACGCCCAAAGTTTTTCTTTGCGACTAGTTTTAACTGATTGACTATCGCCAAAAAAGCCGCGGGACTCCTTCTAGGGGCTCTGTGGAAAACAATTAAAACCTATTGCCACAGCGGTTTTTTGGGGTTTATTTGGCGAAATCTGGGGGATAACAATTTTTCATTTTTTTTATTTTGAAGCGGGGCTCCCCCTCACGGTGGCCCCCCGGGGGCGAACGCCATCTCTTTAACATTTTTTGGTGCTTCCAACCCTTACTAATTTCTATCCAAGGGGCGGGGGGTTTTAAAAAGGGGACGCCGGGTTTTAGCGGTTTTCCACACCCGGGGAGTGGGGTTGGGGACTCTAAGGCACAACCTCATTGGTTTTTTTCCCCAAGGGGGGTTCCCCCCCCCCCCCCGTAGTGGGGCCTCACCATTTTTTCCTCTGCGACCCCTGTCCATACTCCCCCGTCCCATTCCAGCAATTTACCGGGGACAGAAAACAAGTCGGGGTTTCGCAGTCAGTGCTCCAAACCCTAAGCTTCGGCTGCACGTTTTCCCCCGGGGGGGGGCGAAAGTGGGTTTTTTTTATACCCTTTTTTTGGGGGGAGGGGTTGAAGGGGGCAACCCCCTTTGGGGGGCGCGATACATGTTCCCCAAATGTTTCCCTCTTCTTGGGCACCTAAAAAAAGTTTTTTTTGGGGCCTGCTCCCCCCTTCGGCCCCCAAAAATTGGCAATCACCCCCCGGGGGGCCTGGTCAGCCGTTTGCCTCCAAAATTTTTTCTCGGGGTTTTTAGCTGGGGGGGCCAATTTAAAATCCCTTTTACCATGTACTTGGGGGCTGACAGACCCGTGAAGGGCGCCCCTTTTTTCCCCCCCGGGGATTCCTGCCACCCCTGGAGGAGTCAATTTTAAAAATTCCCCCATGACCTCCTTTTAAAAACGAAGGTTTTGGGGGGGGGCCCCCCCGGAAAAGGGGGGGGGTTCGGCTGGGCCTACCTTTTCCAGACCTTTGAATTTTTCCCCCCTTGGCCCCCGGGGGCCCGAGGCCCTGGAGAAATTTTTTTGGGGAACCCCCTCTCCGGGGTCTCAATACCTTACTTTTAATGCTTTTTTAACAAAAAGGCATTTTTTTTTTAAAAATGTCCAACCGGGCGGGAAAAAAAAATCGGTCTAGTAACCATTGGGGGGGGTTTTTAGGGGCACAGCGGTAAAAAAGCCTCCCAAAAAATTTTTAGGAAAAAAAAAATAATAGCAAAAACCCAAAAAAACTGACCGTAATTAACTGAGAATTTTCTGGAGAACAAAAAATCAAAAAATACTAAAAAAAAATTTTTAAATTTATTTGTAAACAAAAAAAAAAAAAATCAATAAAATTAAGCATTGTGGGGATAAAATTTAACCCCCCGGGGGGGTTTTTGGGGGGGCCCCCCCCGGGGGGGGCCCCCCCCTTTTTTCCCCCCCCTTTTAAAAATTTTAAAAAAAAAAAAAAAAAGGGGGGAAAAAAAAATTTTTTGGTTAAAAAACCCCCAAAAAAAAATTTTTTTCTTTTTTTTTTTGGGGGGGAAAATTTTGGGGGGAAAAAAACCCCCCCCGGGGGCCCCCCCCCCCCCCCCCCCCCCCCCCCCCCCCAAAAATTTGGAATCCCCAAAATTCCAGGGGTTTCCTTAAAAAAAATTTTTTTTGGTTTTGGGGTTTTTTCCTTAAAAAAAAGGGGGGGAAAAAAAAGGGGGTTTTTTTTGGGGTTTTTCCCCCCGGGGGAAAAAAAACCCCCCCCAAAACCGGGGGGGGGGCCCCCAAAGGGGTTTTTTTTTTCCCCCCCCCCCCCCAAAAAAAAGGGGCCCCCGGGGAAACCCAAAAGGGGGGGCCCCCCCCGGGGAATTTTTTTTAAAAAAAAAAATTTTTTTTTTAAAAATTCCCCCAAAAAAAGGGGGTTTTTTCCTTTTTGGGGGGTTTAATCCCCCCCCCCCCAAAAAAAAAAAAAAAGGGGGAAAAAAAAAAAAAGGAAAAAAAAAAATTTTTTAAAAAAAAAAAAAAAAAAAAAAAAAATTTTTAAAAAAAAAAAAAAAAAAAAAAAAAAAAATTTTTTTTTTTGGGGGGTTTAAAAAAAAAAAAAAAACCCCCTAAAAACCCCCCCCCCCCCTTAAAAAAAAAAACCCCCCCAAAAAAAAAACCCCCCCCCCCCCCCCCCCCAAAAAAAAAAAAATTTTTTTCCCCTTTTCCCCCCCCCCCAAAAAAAAAAAATTTTAAAATAAAAAAAAAAAAAAATTTTTTTTTAAAATTTTTTAAAAAAACCCAAAACCCCCCCTTTTTTTTTCCCCCCCCCCTTTTTTAAAAAAAAAATTTTTTTTCCCCCCCCCCCCCCCCCTTTTTAAAAGGCCCCCCCCCAAAAAAAATTAAAAGGGCCCCCCCTTTGGGAAAAAAATTTAAAAAAAAACCCCAAATTTAAACCCCAAAAAAAAAACCCCCCAAAAAAAAACCCCTTTTTCCCCCCCCCTTTTTTCCTTTAAACCCCCCCCCCTTTCCCCCCCAAAAAACACCCAAAAAAAATTTTAAAAAAAAAAAAAAAAAAAAAATAAAAAAAAAATTAAAAAAAATTTTTTTTTTTTTAAAAAAAAAAAAAAAAAATTTTAAAAAAAAAAAAAAAGGGGGAAAAAAAATTTTAAATTTTTTAAAAAAAAAAAAAAAAAAAATTTTTTTTCCCCCTTTTAAAAAATTTTTAAAAAAACCCCCCCCCAAAAAAATTTTTTTCCCCCCCCAAAAAATCCCCCCCCCCCCCCCAAAAATTTTTAAAAATTTTTTTCCCCCCCCAAAAAAAAAAATTAAAAAAAAAAAAAAATTTTTTAAAAAAAACCCCCCCCCCCAAAAAAATTTTTTTAAAAATTTTTTTTTGAAAAAAACCCCCTTTTTTAAAAAAACCCCCCCCAAAAACCCCCAAAAAAAAAAAAAACCCCCCTTTAAAAACCCCCAAATTTCCCCAAAATAAAAAAAAAAAAAAAAAAAAAATTTTTCCCCCCCCAAAAACCCCAAAAAATTTTTAAAAAAAAACCCCCCCCCCCCCCCCCTTTTTTTTCCCCCCCCCCCCCCCCCCCTTTTGGGCCCCCCTTTTTTTTCCCCAAAAATTTTAAAAAAAAAAAAACCCCCCAAAAAAAATTTTTTTTAAAAAAAAAATTTTTTTAAAAAAAAAATTTTTTTTTTTCCCCTTTTTTCCCCCCCCTTTTTTTTAAAAAAAAGGTAAAAATTAAATTAAAAAGGGGGGGTTAAAAAAAAACCCCCCCTTTTTTGGAAATTTTTTTAAAAATTTTTTTTTTGGGGGGGAAAAAAAAAGGGGGGGGTTTTTAAAAAACCCCCCCCAAAAAAGGGAATTTTTTTTTAAAAAAGGGGTTTTTCCCCGGGGGGGTTTTTCCGGGAAATCAGCTGTTCTTCCCCTTTTGAGGGGGGAAAAATTTTTTTAAAAACGAATATTACATGCAATACTACCAGGTTATCTCTATGCCCCTTGCACATGTCCTAAAAATTTTTATTGGTTGGGCATCTAGACGTCTGGTCAAGAACGCGTGAACATGTTCGTGACATATTGGCAAACCCAAAAATTTAAACCGATGTCTCCAATTGAAGACAGAAGGATTTTTCACGTTTTTATAAATGTGACCCCAAAGATTTTTAAGGTTTGTGGTATTGAACATGTGCAGTTTTGGCATTCGAGGTGGGGAACATTACCCGTTGCTGGCGCAAGGGGAAAGCAAGGGATCTTTACCTTAGGAACAATGGTACCGGGGGGATTAAATGAGGCCATGGGATATTCTTCTTTTCTGTGAACGGGTCTTCATGGGTTTTATCCCCCTCTCCAGGGTATTTTACTGTCTAAATATGTTGTCTCTTTTTGTTTTATTTTTTGTTAGGTTTTTTTTAATTTGTTTTTATTTTTACCGCTAAGTTTTATATTGATATCATGATTTATGGAAACTCATTATTTTCGGGACATGGATGCTTTTTTGTCCTGGTCATAATTTATCATAACAGATGAAGAAGTTATCTTTATTTCATGAAAAAATTAAGGACGGTTTATGAGAAAAGGGACATTGGCAAGGGAAAAATCATTTATATATACCCTATATATATTTTCACTTTTTTTGTTTTTATTTTCCCAAATTTTTTTTTTCCCCTTATCACTATGTAACATGGATTCATTTTTATTTTATATTTTGTTAATGATATGGATATTCTGTTATAGATAATTTTGTTTTATTGTATACTTACCATCTCCTATATTATACTTACCGTTATTTATTTCTGGTACACTATTTTGGACATATTGGGAAAATATTATATTATTTTATATTTATTTTACTCTTATCAACATATCAATATATATATAGGTTTTCATCCCCTTTTTTTTTTTTTTTTTTTCACTTCCCATTCACGATCCTTCACTTTTTATCTTATTTCACTCCAAAAAATTTATTTTTTCTTACTTTTTTCTTATTTATATTTTTATATTTTTTCTTCCTTTGTACATGCCCTTTGCATCTTTTCATGAGCTGACCTCGGTGTGCGGTTTGGCGCCAGCCGCACTCCCTTGGTGGCTTGTGGATATATGCAAGATGACATGATACCAGGACCTGCCAGTGGTCATAGATCATGTGACCGTTAGTTCATTGGCCCATTCTGATCATGTGATCATTGTTTACTTGTATTAGTATCACTCTGCACCTAGGACCTGCGATATCACTGCACATGTGCCGCAAGTACCATTCTATTGGCCACATTTTGACCAGCTGACCGTAGTGGCCGGGTATTTATAGGCGGCAATATGACAACTCTTAACCACGCCCCCCTTTCCTTTAAGGAAGTGAGCGTCAGGCTCACGAAACGCGCGTCAGGGTTCCTGGACACCTGTGGATATCACAACCTGCTACTAAAATGGGTAAATTTTACCATGATCTGTTTATTTAAATGCACATTTTCTTGTCTATTGTTACAACAGCGCTATGAGCAATACAATATAGTCAGTTCATATAATGATGGAAGCCCTCTGTGGACCTAATTATGTTTCTATGACGCTAATACATTGCGCTTTGTACATATGATATTGCATTGAGCAGGCATCCACAGGGTCCTTATTATTGGGTGTATCATCTCATCCTGAGTTATATATACAACTATTCTATATATATGCACAATGCTGTAATTTTATTGATATATGTATTTTTTGTATACAAATAAATTTGATATATTTTTTAGATACTTTTTTTGACTTTTTTGTTCTCCAGTAATTCTCAGTTACATTACAGGTCAGTATCCTATGGTTTGCTATTATGTTTTTTTTTTCCTAATAACTGTTGGAGGCGTTTACCGCTGTGTCTAGTGAACCCCCTCCAATGGTTACTAGACACGATCGTTTCCCGACCGCTGTGGACATTTATTAGCAAAATGCCCTACTTGTTGGCAAGCATTACAAGTCACAGGTACTTGAGCAGCCCGAGACTTAGGTCTCGCTCGAGAAATCTCCATGGCCTCAGGGAATCGGGCGCCTGAATGGAAGATTCAAGAGGTCTGGCGAAGGTAGGCGCCAGCCGGAACCTCTGCCTACACTGGGCCCGCTCCAACCTTCGCTCGTTAAAACGGAGGTCGATGTGGGTAGATATGGTAATGAGCTCCTCCAGTGTGGCAGGAATCTCCGTGGTGGACAAGGCGTCCTTCACATGGTCTGTCAGTCCCCTACAGTACACTGGTATAAGGACTTTATCTGGCCAGTCCAGCTCAGAGACCAGAGTCCGAAATTGGACGGCGAACTGGCTGACCATGGATGAACCCTGGGTGATTGCCAACAGTTGGAGAGCCGTATCGTGGGTGACGCGAGGTCCTAAAAAGACCTGTTTCAGAGTGTCCAAGAAGAGAGGAGCACTCTGCACCACATGATCATCGCGCTCCCACAACGGCGTTGCCCACTTCAACGCCCTGCCCGACAAAAGGGATATGATAAAACCCACTTTCGCCCGCTCCGTGGGAAAACGTGCAGCCAGAAGCTCTAGATGTATGGAGCACTGACTGACGAAACCCCGACATTGTTTACTGTCACCGGTAAACTTGTCTGGAAGTGGGACGGCGGGACGTAGTCGGAGCAGGGGTCGCAGAGGACAAACTGGCTGAGGCCACACTAGCAGCCTGAACCGCGACTGCGGTAACATCCACAGCTGAGGTTGTGCGCTCTAGAGTCGCCAACCTACTCTCCAGCTGCTGGATATACCGCTGCAGACGCTGGTCGTCCGCCATTTTACCAGCCAGACCCTTGGACTAGTATTATGTAAGGGTCTGCGGAATGCACCAAAAATATGATGTAGAGATGTGCGTTCGCAGCCCGGGGTCCACCGTGCAGGCGGAGCCTGCTGCTAGCAAAATGGCAAAAGTAGCAAACTCTGTTATCCCGCAGAGTCGCCAAAATAAACGCCGTAACGCGCTGTGGCAATATGTGTGAACTCTGTTATTCCACAGAGCCACTAGAAGGAGTGCCGCAGCGCTATATGGCGATGAGTGCGAACTCAGTTAACACCACTGAGTCGCAAAGTAAACACTCTAGGGCGCTGTCTAGCGTTGAAAGCGAACCCTGTTGCGTCACAGAGCTGCTGAGGCAAACTTCTGTGTCCTGTTAGGCACTCAGGTACACAGTTAACTGCTAAGCGAACATGGAAAGTGATCATGCGCTAATGTCCTCGCGGGAGTCACCCGCAATCTATGGCGTCTGAACGCCAGGCCCTGAATACGGCAATCAACCTCCTCACCGGTTATGCCGGCAATCTAAGGCATCTAAGACACCGACCCTGACCAGCTAGCATACCAAGCTCCTCACCGATTAGGTCGGTATTGTAATGGCATATTTCAGCCGCCCTAACCACACACACGCATGACCACACTGGCGCAAAGCATATAATGGTTGATACTAGCGCATGGCGGCCAAGCCATGCCACCCTTTTATAGCAACAGCTACAGGACCTGCCAGAAACAAGGACCAATGAAACTGTTCCTGAACACCAGTAGTCACAGGACCTTCCTGGCGGACCAATAGGAGCTGCTGCTGTACCTGAGCATGTGACCCCTGATCTCCAATGAGAGATCTCACCCTGGGCATGCTCAGAAGGGGAAAACAAGGACTTTGTCCTAAAGACGTCTGCTCGCCGCTAACCAGTACTGGCCACAATAGCAGAGCCTGGAGAAGCAGCAGTAATCCTCTGCACACTGTTAGACTGGGCGAGACTCTGGGACCGACGTCTAAGCTGAGCAGGATCCACTGCGGATAAGGAGATGGATGGGGGACCGCCGTGGACTGATTCAAGACTTCCCTTGTGCAGCAGCTGGAACTCGAACCCTAACAACTTAATTCTGGCATTTTGATTTCTTTTCTCGTTACGCTGCTTACATATCAGATTAATTGTTTTTATATTTTGATACATTGGACATTTGTTATCTCAGTGATACCAAATATGTGAATATTTTTCAATTGTTTTAGTTTCAATTGGGAAAATGGGGTGATTTGAACTTTTTTAAAATTTCTACTGACTTCAATTGTCCCCTTATGACACTTGAAGCTGTGATCATCCGTTTGCTTGTACTGTAAATAGCAATGCATCCACACTGCTATGTATAGCAGAAATATTCTCCTATGGAGATTCACAATGACATGCACGAGGGTCATCAGCAAACCCCTGGATGTCATGACAACCCATCGGCTCCCTGTGATCAAGTGAAAGATGAGCCAATGGGTGGGATTTGTTACACATTTTCAGCTGATGAGTGATAAATTAATCACTGACAGACAGATTTAACAGGTTAACAGCAGTAGATGGAGCACTGTTCCACATGTGGCTTTGAAGTCAGCCATCAAGTGCAGTGAAAGATGCTAGGACATGACCTTTGATGTGTCAGTACATCAATGGTCCTGAAGTGGTTAAAATTAGTAGATTGCTGATTAATTTATGTTCGGTGTCTACTTGTCAAGGGTAAAAAAATAAATGTGTAAACATACAGGTGCTTCTCACAAAAAATGAATATCATCAAAGAGTTCATTTCTTTTACTTCTTCATTATGAAAAGTGAAACTCATATATATATTTTTCTGCATATAAGACGACTGGGCGTATAAGATGACCCCCAACTTTTCCAGTTAAAATATAAAATCTTCTTAAAAGTCGGGGATCTTCTTATACGCCATGTGTCGTCTTATAGGGCTGTGCGGAGGAGTGGTCCTGATGATGAGGTGAGGAGGCTCCTCACTGGGAAGGTGTAAATGAAGTATCCCTATTACCTCCTTGCGGCAGCAGTGCTCTGTGCGGCTCTCTGTGCTGGGGCGGCAGCGGCAGCTCTTTGTGCAGCGTTGGGGCTCCTCCGCATTTCTTCAAAGTCTGGAGGCCCCCGCAGCTCCATTGCTGCGATGCGGTGGCCTCCGGTAAAATGTCCACTGGGGGCGGCACATGCTCAGATTCAGATCTTGTCCCGAGATCTCGGAAGACGAGATTCCGAGATGAGATCTCGTTGCCGAGATCTGAATCTGAGCATGCGCCGCCCCCCAGCAGCCATTTTCCCGGAGGTCACCGCATCGCAGCAATGATGCTGCGGGTGCCTCCGGACTTTGAGGAAATGCCGGCGGAAAGAGCCGCCAGCGAAACCCATATGCTGCACAAAGAGCCACCGCCGTGACCCCATCACAGAGAGTCGCACAAATCACTGCTGCTGCAAGGAGGTGATAGGGATACTTCATTTACACCTTCCCTGTTAGGCGCCCCTCACCTCATCATCGGGACCACTCCTCCCTACCGCCCTATAAGATGACACCCAGCGTATAAGACGACCCCCGACTTTTAAACAGATTTTTTAGGGGTTAAAAATTTGTCTTATATGCTGGAAAATACGGTGTATAGAGTCATTACAAACAGAGTGATATATTTCAAGTGTTTATTTCTGTTAATGTTGATGATTATGGCTTACAGCAAATGAAAACGCAAAAGTTATTATCTCAGAATATTAGAATACTTTATAACACCAGCTTGAATAATGAATTTAAAATCCAAAATGTTGCCTACTGAAATGTATGCTCCGTAAATGCACTTAACACTTGGTCGAACCTACTTTTCCATCAATTACTACATCAATGCGGCATGGCATGGAAGCGATCAGCCTGTGGCACTGCTGAGGTGTTATGGAAGCCCAGACTGCTTTCATAGCAGCCTTCAGCATTGTTGGGTCTGGTGTCTTTCATCTTCCTCTTGACAAAACCTCAAAGATTCTCTATGGAGTTAAGGTCAGCCCAGTTTTCTGGCCAATCAAGCACAGTGATACTGTTGTTTTTAAATCAGGTATTGGTACTTTTGGCAGTGAGGACAGTTGCCAAGTCCTGCTGGAGAATGAAATTTCCATCTCCAAAAATCTTCTTGGCAGAGGGAATCATGAAGTGTTCCAAAATTTCCTGGTAGACGACTGAGCTGACTTTGGTCTTGATAAAGCACAGTGGACCTGCACCAACAAATGACATGGCTCCCAAACGATTACTGATTGTGTTATTTTACACTAGACCTCAAGTAGCTTGGATTGTGTGCCTCTCCACTCTTCCTCCAGACCAGTGGCGTAGCAACTGTTTGTGGCGCCCGGGGCGGCAAATTTTAGGCCACACCCCTAGCCACACCCATTTCACTGGTCACACCCATATCCACGCCCTGACCACACCCACTTAGCACTGCTGATCACACTGTTTCATAAACAATAATTATAAACACATACCTCTCAACCGTCCCGGTTTCAGCGGGACAGTCCCGATTTCGGGACCCTGTCCGCTGTCCTGGCCAGGCGGTTTACTTTCCGCATTAGAATCGTACATACGGAAACCCCGGGACCTCCCACACATTCTGGCAGCCACAAGTCACGTTCCATCGCTGACCTCATTTCCCCAGGATGTGGGGATCTCACCAGCTATGAGGCGCTCCATTCAATACCCGGCTCTCACTGAGCGAGACAGGCAGGATCTGGGGATCTCTTCATCTGTTGAACAGATCCCATGTTGAGATCCCCACATCCTGCTTGTCTCGCTCAGTGAGAGTCAGGTATTGTATGCAGCGGTCCGTACAATACCCGGCTCTCACTCCAACAGATCCAGCGGCTCGATGCGTCGCCGTTCTGAAGACTCTCCCGAGAACGAGAATGTCACGCTGTATCACAGATATATATATAATGTCAGTAATCTATACCAAGAGGGACAACATTCTATATAACATATAAATAGGTAATATCAACATGTACATATAGTATAGTATTACTGACATAATATCCGTTGTACTGTGGGTGAATCCTGAAGACGTATAACGCTGTCACAGGCTAGAGGTGGACCGGGGTCTATGCTGACCCTAAACTGGGGTCCTGACTAGTCCCTCTACCTGGAGGTACTGTTAATGGTACAGAGGTCCAGGCCGCCAACGTAACCCTGTCTCCTATAAGTCCCTGACCACTGTAATCTAGTCCTCAGAAGGACCCTGATTACTACACAGGGAATAGGCAGGTCACAGCTTAACAAACAGTAAAGACAAACGAGACAGACAGGGGATAAAGTAAATACTGTCTTGCATACAACACTCAAACACAGAGGGAACACAAATGGTCTAGGAGATAAACTATAAGCGAAACCACAAAGGAACTCTTAGCTTAAGTCTTCTCATAACCTGATCCAATCTGCTGGTCTGCATGAAGCTTTCACCGGCAACTCCTAAGCAGACTGGCAGGTATATAAAGGAAGCTAATTAGTGCATAATCAAACTGCAGCCGGGAGAGGCTGGACCTAGTCTTAGCACAGAGCTAGGCAGAATTAACTCCCTCACTGCCAAACACAAAGTAACAGCAACTCAGCTGCGAGAAGTCAGAATGTGTAATCGCGACGATCTTCGTGGCGATACACCATGACAGTACCCCCCCTTCTACGAGGGGCCTCCGGACCCTCAGGGCCAGGTCTGCCCGGGTGAGTTGTGTGGAAGGTCCGAACCAATCGATCTGCGTTAATATCAGACGCAGGAACCCACATCCTCTCCTCAGGACCATACCCCTTCCAATGAACCAAGTACTGAAGGGACCGGCGATTCAGACGTGAGTCAATGATCTTCGACACCTGAAATTCCAAGTTACCATTGACCACCACTGGAGGAGGAGGTAGAGGTGACGGTATAACTGGCGCCACGTACCTCTTAAGCAACGATTTGTGGAACACATTGTGGATTTTAAACGTAGGAGGGAGGTCCAGACGAAATGCCACAGGATTAATTATAGAATGATCCTGTACGGCCCGATGAACCTGGGACCCAGTTTCCAGGAGGGAACCTTGAGTTTTATATTCTTGGTAGACAACCATACCAGATCGTTCACACTAAGGTCCGGACCAGACACTCTCCTCCTATCCGCCATAAGTTTGTAACGGTTCCCCATAGCACTCAGATTATTCAGCACTCCTCTCCACACTGAAGCAAGAGACGACGAAAATCGTTCCTCCTCCGGAACCCCAGAAGGGCCCCCCCCATTGAAAGTACAAAACTGGGGATGAAAACCATATTCCCCAAAAAACGGGGACTTACCAGTGGACTCGCTCCGCCTATTGTTAAGAGCAAACTCTGCCAGAGGCAAGAAAGAAGACCAGTCCTCCTGGTTCTCTGAGACAAAACACCGAAGATATGTCTCTAGGCTCTGATTCAGACGCTCTGTCTGACCATTGGTCTGCGGATGAAAAGCCGAGGAAAATGACAATTGCATCCCCCGACGTGAACAAAATGCCCTCCAGAATTTGGACACAAACTGAGACCCCCTATCTGACACCACATCAGAAGGCAACCCGTGAAGTCTCACAATCTCACCAATGAACACCTGCGCCAGAGTTTTAGTATTAGGAAGAGCAGGAAGAGCAATGAAATGTGCCATCTTACTGAACCTGTCAGCTACAACTAGTATGACAGTTTTCCCTGACGACGGAGGGAGGTCCGTAATGAAGTCCATAGACAGATGAGTCCATGGATGCTCCGGAATTTTCAAAGGCAAGAGGGTCCCAGATGGACGGGTATGTGGGGTCTTAGAGCGAGCACAAACCCCACAGGACGCGACAAAAGTTATTACCTCTTTATTTAAGTTAGGCCACCAAAACCGGCAAGAAAGGAGATCCATAGTTTGTTTACTCCCTGGGTGTCCTGCTAAAGCAGAATTATGATGTGCCTCGATAACTTTTTGTCTTAACTGATTTGGAACAAACAGTTTCCCTGGAGGTCCTACAGGGGCGTCCCCCTGAGCCTCCAATACCTCCTCAAGCTCAGAGCATACAGCCGACACTACAACTCCCTCCTGAAGGATAGGAACCGGGTCATCCGTCTTCCCGGCCCCTGGGAAACTACGAGATAAGGCATCAGCCTTAACATTTTTTGACCCAGGACGATAAGTGACGACAAAATTAAACCTGGTAAAAAACAACGACCATCTAGCTTGTCTGGAATTCAGACGCTTTGCAGATTCTAAATACAGCAGGTTCTTGTGATCAGTAATGACGGTGACCGGGTGGACTGCCTCCTCCAAAAAGTGACGCCATTCCTCAAAAGCCAACTTAATGGCCAAGAGTTCCCTATTGCCGACATCATAATTCCTCTCGGCGGACGACAATTTCTTAGAGAAGAAAGCGCACGGATGCCATTTACCAGGGGACGGACCTTGGGATAATACTGCACCCACCCCTACGTCAGACGCGTCTACCTCCACAATGAACGGTAGTGATGCATCTGGTTGAATGAGTATGGGGGCCGAAGCAAAACATTTTTTCAAGGAGGAAAATGCTTGACAAGCTTTGTCAGACCACCTAGAAAAATCCGTCCCTTTTTTTGTCATGTCAGTGAGAGGTTTGACAACAGATGAGAAATTACGATTAAATTTCCGGTAGTAGTTAGCAAACCCCAGGAAACGCTGCAGTGCCTTAAGATCCTCTGGCCGATCCCATTCAAGCACTGCTCTCACTTTCTCAGGGTCCATACGGAAACCGGAAGCTGACACCAGGAAACCCAAAAACTGAAGTTCCTGTACGGCGAATACACACTTTTCCCATTTGGCGTACAGCTTATTGTCTCGCAAGATCTGCAACACCTGTCTCACATGCTCCTGATGAGACACAAGATCTGGCGAGTAAATTAAGATGTCATCTAAATAAACGACCACAAACTGCCCCACAAGGTGGCGAAAGATGTCATTAACAAAATGTTGAAACACCGCCGGGGCAGTAGTCAGACCAAAAGGCATGACAAGGTTCTCATAATGTCCCTCCGGAGTGTTAAACGCTGTCTTCCACTCATCCCCCTCCTTTATCCTAATCAGATTATACGCCCCCCTGAGATCCAACTTAGAGAACCATTTGGCGCCCACAATCTGATTGAAGAGATCAGGAATAAGTGGGAGCGGATACGGATCTCGGACAGTAATCCGATTAAGCTCACGGAAATCCAAGCAAGGGCGTAGGCCTCCATCTTTTTTCTTCACAAAGAAGAACCCCGCGGCCACTGGGGAAGATGAAGGTCTAATATGCCCCTTGGCCAGACTTTCCGAAATATAATCCTTCATAGCCTGCCTCTCAGGACCAGAAAGGTTATATAACCTAGATTTAGGTAACTTAGCATCAGGAAGCAATTTTATTGAGCAGTCATACGCGCGATGAGGAGGTAACTCTTGACACCCCTCCTCTGAGAACACATCCTCAAAGTCCTCCAGAAAAGGAGGCAAGGTTCTAGGCACGACCGCACTGATGACCGTGTTCATACAGTTACTCTTGCAAAATTCACCCCACTGGCTTATCTCTCTGGATTGCCAATTAATCACTGGGTTATGTTTAGCCAACCAAGGAAGTCCCAATACAATAGGAGTAGGAAGACCCTCCAACACATAACAAGACAATTGTTCTTTATGTATTGCCCCTACTCGAAGGTCTATGTTATGAACAGCTTGTACAAAGCTACCTTGACCGAGAGGCCTGGTGTCAATAGAGAATATAGGGATCGGTTTGGCCAATACACTCAGTTGCATACCTTGCACCTGGGCAAACCGAGCGTTCACCAGATTAGCCCCGGACCCACTATCAAGAAGAACAGAAATCCTCTCAACTCTCGTACCAACCACCACCTCCGCAGGTACGAGAAATTGAGACGGACTTGGGGACGAAATACATACTCCCAGGTTGTCGTCCACCACACAACCTGGGATTAAGAGTTTTCCGGCGACTTTTTGCTCAATGAGGCACGGGATGGACACCCCTCAACAAAATGTCCCTCTCTCCCGCAGAAGTAACACCTTCTTGTCTTGCGGCGCACCGCCGATCCTCTCCTACGAAATGATGTCCCTCCCAACTGCATAGGTTCCTCAGAACAGACCAGGGGAACCTCAATATAAGGGACTTTAGTAGTAGGGGGAGTCATAACAGGGGCGGAGTTACCTCGCACCTCTCCCGAAGCCGTCTATCAATACGAATAGCAAGGGCCATAGCAGCCTCCAGTGACGGATGAGAATCATACTGAGCCAAAACATCTTTTAATTTGTCAGATAACCCTTGACAAAACTGGCTCCTAAGAGCTGGGTCATTCCACTGAGTATCTGTGGCCCATCTACGGAACTCAGAAGAAAATTCCTCCGCCGGACGATCTCCCTGCTGTATCTTACGTAACTTCGTTTCAGCAAGGGAGACCCGATCCGGGTCATCATATACCAGACCCAGGGCAGTAAAAAATCGATCTACTGACTGGAGAGCCGGGGAGCCCGGAGGAAGAGAGAACGCCCAGGATTGAGGGTCCCCTTGTAAGAGCGAGATGACAATTCCCACCCTCTGCTCTTCACTCCCCGATGACCGAGGCCGAAGCCGAAAATATAATTTACATGCCTCCCGGAAGGTAAAAAATTTGTCCCGCCCACCAGTGAACCTGTCCGGGAGAGCAACTTTAGGTTCAGATCTGGTTTGCTCCGGGGAAACAAAACCTTGGACTTAATGTCCGTCAGCTCCATGGATAAACTCTGCAACTGCAGGGCAAGCTGGGCAACTGGATCCATGGTAGCTGGGGAGAATCTTTATGGCCGGTGAAAATGTCACGCTGTATCACAGATATATATATAATGTCAGTAATCTATACCAAGAGGGACAACATTCTATATAACATATAAATAGGTAATATCAACATGTACATATAGTATAGTATTACCTGACATAATATCCGTTGTACTGTGGGTGAATCCTGAAGACGTATAACGCTGTCACAGGCTAGAGGTGGACCGGGGTCTATGCTGAACCTAAACTGGGGTCCTGACTAGTCCCTCTACCTGGAGGTACTGTTAATGGTACAGAGGTCCAGGCCGCCAACGTAACCCTGTCTCCTATAAGTCCTGACCACTGTAATCTAGTCCTCAGAAGGACCCTGATTACTACACAGGGAATAGGCAGGTCACAGCTTAACAAACAGTAAAGACAAACGAGACAGACAGGGGATAAAGTAAATACTGTCTTGCATACAACACTCAAACACAGAGGGAACACAAATGGTCTAGGAGATAAACTATAAGCGAAACCACAAAGGAACTCTTAGCTTAAGTCTTCTCATAACCTGATCCAATCTGCTGGTCTGCATGAAGCTTTCACCGGCAACTCCTAAGCAGACTGGCAGGTATATAAAGGAAGCTAATTAGTGCATAATCAAACTGCAGCCGGGAGAGGCTGGACCTAGTCTTAGCACAGAGCTAGGCAGAATTAACTCCCTCACTGCCAAACACAAAGTAACAGCAACTCAGCTGCGAGAAGTCAGAATGTGTAATCGCGACGATCTTCGTGGCGATACACCCATGACAGAGTTACAGTACCTGCTGCTGTAAGCTGACAGCCGGAAATGAGGTCAGCGGTCATTTCCAGCGTTCAGCTGACTTACAGCACGTCACCTCCGGACGGTGGAACGTGACATGTGGCTGCCAGAACGTGTGGGAGGTCCCCGGGTTTCCGCATGTACGATTCTAATGCGGGAAAGTAAACCTCCCGGCCAGGACAGCGGGACAGGGACCCAGCCCTACACAGATAACAGCATTCGCTCCGTCCCCACGCAGACCCATGCACATAATGGCACCCCTCCTTCCCCCTTGCAGCCCCCAAGCACACAGATCCCGCAAGTAACAGGACCCTTGTACATGCGCGGCTCCGCTCTTTGTGGCCCTGTACACACACGGCTCCGCTCCACACACCTCACACGCACAAGGCTCAGCTCCGTACACCTCATACACACACGGCTTCGCTCCGTACACCTCGTACACACGGCTCCGCTCCGTACACCTCGTACACACGGCTCTGCTCCGTACACCTCGTACACACACGGCTCCGCTCCGTACACCTCGTACACACACGGCTTTGCTCCGTACACCTCGTACACACACGGCTCCGCTCGTACACTTCGTACACACGGCTCCGCTCCGTACACCTCGTACACACACGGCTTTGCTCCGTACACCTCGTACACACACGGCTTTGCTCCGTACACCTCGTACACACACGGCTCCGCTCCGTACACCTCCGCTCCGTACACCTCGTACACACACGGCTTCGCTTCGTACACCTCGTACACACACGGCTCCGCTCCGTACACCTCGTACACA
>JARQOD010008157.1:0-36681 GCA_033576555.1 Oophaga sylvatica
GAGAGAGAACCCGGGCGCATAAGAGCGACACCCCCAGGGAGAGGACCCTCAAATAAGAGTTTTGAAAACTCTAAGGAAGAGGACCCTGCCCATAAGAGTTGACACATAAAAGGAAGGACCCCCCGCACATAAGACCCTAAACACCTACGGGAGAGAGGATCCTGCCAAAAAGCTGAAAACCAAAAACGGGAAAAGGGGAAAACCCCTGCACATAGACTGACACTCTACGGGAGAGAGAAAAAACCCTGCACAAAAGGCAGACACTCTACGGGAGAGGGGCCCCCTTGCACAAAAACTGACACTACAGAAGAGAGAACCTGCACATGAGGGGCTGACACTCCCCGGAAGAGGACCCCTGCAAAAAGCTGACACAACAGAAGAGATTTCCCCCTTTCACAAAAGGGGCTGACACTCTACAGGAGAGAAAACCCCTGCACAAAAGGGGAATGAAAACTCAACGGGAGTGCCCGGGTATGGGTTTTCATTTCCATAGCGTCTTGTGTTTGGGTGCGGGGAAAACACGGGAGCATAGGTTAAAATGAAATGACTTTAAAAAACTTCATAAAAAGCTTTGGCGAAAATTTCACACAGTTTGCAGGAACAGCGAAAAGGAGACCCGGGCGGGCCCCAAGAAACTTAAAGAAACTACAATAAATCTCCAAACAGGTTCGGGATCTTTTCCCTCTGTCCCGAATTTCCCTCGCAAACAGGGAAACCCACCAAACAGCTTTTTCCCAGAGTCCAAAAGTGTTCCAAGGTTTCCTCATGGGGAAAGCTGGAGTACAACCCAAAGGGTTTCCCGGGAGTAAGGCACAGACGACGAGGTTTGATTCAGGAGCACTGATTGTTCACTGCAAAGAAGCAAAGGGAAAATCAGGCGGGAACATAAACGGGAAAACCCATATTAACTGGGGGCAAGACTGCAGAAAACAAAAAGCAAAAGGGCCGACAAAAAACGATTCAAAACATGCAACAGAGACAAAGAACCTTACATTACCCCCCCCTTTTAGGGGACAACCCCGGATGACCTCAGACCGCTTGTGGGGTACCTCTGTGAAAGGGGAGCAGGCGAGGAATTAACTTATTGACGGTTCCCAGAGTTGTCCCCCACTGGTAGCCCCTGCCATTTAATCAATATTGAACTGATTCGAAACCGGGAATCAAATCCTTTCCACCAAAAATTCTTCCTGACCATCGACCACACTGGGTCGGGGAAAGGGGAAAGAACGCCGGGAAACGTTTTGGGGTTTTGAAAAGCCTTAGAGAGATAATAAAGACAGGGGGATTTTCTATTCTGGGATTAAGACCAACAACAGCCTTATAATTTATGATCTTTTAAGGCCAAGTACTTATTCCCAATTTAGACGATGGAATTTTTAAATTTAAGATTTCGGGGTTGACAGCCGGACCAAATCTCCACCTTGAAAGCTGGTGCGGTTTTACAAAATTTAAAACTGCTCTTTCTTGTCCTTTCCGACCCCTTCTAGATTTTTTCCTTTTGAAGACCATATTCTTTTGTAAAGAATGTTCTTTTAGCCACTCCGCAAGGCTATCATGGGAAATCGGGAAGAAATTTAGGATGTAACCTAGATTGGAGAAAAAGGAACTGCTTATGGAGGCGCCAGAGTTTTATAAGAGAACTCAGCCATGGAATAAAACCACCCAAAAATCCTGGGTGGCAGATAAAAAACGGGGATACTGCTCCAGGGCTGTTGGTTTTTGTTCTTCTGTCCCCTTTTCTGGGGGGAAAAGCAGAAGAAGGTTTACTTTAAAGTCCAAACGCACAAAATTTTGCCAAAACCTGAAGGAATTGCACCCCTCGACCGAAAGACCTCTCCGACTCCATGTAAGCGAAACACATTCTAATCACAAGTCATTCTGTTTTTCGGGGAAGCCGACACAAGGGGAAAAATACTCCTTTGTTAGAGGGTCAACCACACTAGAATGGTGTTCTTCCCTTGAGAGTTGGTAACCCACAATGAATCCATAGAAAGGGACCCCCCGGGGGGGACGGGGTGGGAGGGGTTGCAACAGACCATTTGGGAGACGGGGTGTTTTGCTTTTTCACAGATTTTCACAAAAGGACATATTTAAGACATTTTTCCTGAAGGGGCCCCCAAAAGAAACGAAAAAAAATTCTTGTGTTTAGAATTCCCCTATGCCCTCTTTTTGGGAATCGTGAGATTGCAATCTCCAATCTGACTTTTCGGGTATATCAATTTTTTCCCCCGAATCCACACACCTTCAAAAAGAAAAGACTTACGTCCCTTGGGAGGAGCCAACAAAGAATCCGCAGGTACTTCCTTGATGTCCAAAGTAGTCTTGAAAAGAACACTCCCAGAATCTAGAGCGGAAGAAAGTTTTAGGGGGGTTAAAGGGGACGTGTCTCTGCAAATAAATCCAAAAGGAGGCATCAGCCTTTCCTTGCGCGATCCTGGTCTATAAGAAATGAAAAATTAAAATTGGGGTTTTGGAAAAAATTCCAGCGAGCCTGGGGAGGAGCAGGGACTTAGCCCCAAAAAATTCAAGGGGTTACGAGGTCCCCCCCGCAGGGGCGACATTTTCTGTGGCCCCCCTGAAGAAGGGGTCTCCATTCCTTTAAGGGGGGCAAAAAGGCCAAAAAATTTTCCATTTCCCACACGTTTCCCTCGCCGAGACAACTGCTGGGAAAAAAGGCACAGGATGCAAAAACATTCTTCTCACCTTTCCTGAGAGAGTAAAGCTCCAACCAACAGTCTAGCTCCACCCATTATGAAGGGAAACTCGGGTTGGGATTACTAAGATAGTCGGGGGTAAATTTTATCCTTTAAACAGGAAAAACTTTTTAGCTTGCGGGTCCGGGGGAAACCCAGACTTTTCCGGGGAAGTTGGGTGATAGGTACCACCTCAAAAAATTCTTAAAAACTCTATAGAAGTTTGGGAAACCCAGAAAAGCGCACCTCCTTCACATTTTTAGAATTGGGCCCAAACCCTTTATGGGTTGGGGGCTTCTCCATCCAACTAATCCCTTGCGTAGAAGTCATCCCCCGAAATTGAATTTTTGGGCTATAATTCACATTTCAAGTTTTATGTAGAGATGGTTTTGTCTTTTGGCGTTTTAAGACCATTCTCACCTTCCCCCTGAGTTCCCGTAGTTTAAAAAAATTAAATCATCCGATAAATCACCACAAATGATCTAGGGGTCCCCGAAATTCATTCACGAAGTGTGGGGAAAATGGGTGGGCTACTCCCAAAAGGCATAACTAATAATCAAAGGTCCAAGCGGACCTGAAAGCGTCTTCCATTATCCCCCGGGCTGATACGGGCCAAATAAGGCCCACGGAGATCCAGTTTTGAGAAAATTTTGGCATGCCGCACTCTCCCAACAACTCAGGGATTAAAGGAAAAGGATAAAAGGTTTTCTAATTTGTAACCTATTGATTCCCATAGTCTATGCAGGCCCAAATCCCCTTTTTTTTTTCACAAAGAAAAGGGTGCACCTCGGAGATGAAAGGGGGGTAGAGCCCTTGGCTACATTTTCTCAAATAACCCTTTAAAACTTTTAGCTCGGGCCCCCCCAGGGGGGAACTTTCCAAAAGGTTCTCGCCCGGTAATAATTCAATTTGGACAATCATATGGGCGGTAGGAGGAAGCGATCCGTTCTTCTTGTCACAAAATCTATGTCCTGATACGCGGGATTTCAGGGGCTACTGGTTTCCCTTTTGGAACAGCAAGGAAACTCCTTTACTCATCTGTTTTTCCCCAAAGTTAAATTCCTGGTCTCCCGTTAAACGTAGGATCCTGCGCCTGCACCATTACCCTAGAATGATGGGGAAATGGGGGGGAAAGATAAGCAAAAAAAACATTTTCCCTAGATCTTTACCCAAAGGGCCCTCAAGGGTCGTTTTTTTGATCCACTGGTCCAGAATCAGTAAAAAGCCCGCACAGTCCCCATCGACGGATACCTTCTTCACTGAACGACCCCCGTTTCAAGCAAAGGAGATATCCAAAAAATTTTCCCCTGCTCCTGAGCGATCATAGCAGAGCTAGCCCCGACTGATCAACCCAATTTGATGGAAAGGAAAAATGAAATTTGTTTTTTTTTTTACAACTCAGCGGGGACCCCGCTAGGAAACTTGAAAAATTGCAGCGTTTATACGTCACGCCCCCAGAACAAACAGATTTTAAGCCCGAGAAATAAAGATCTTTTGAAGCAAAACCTCGGGAGCCTGAGGCTGGGACATGACAGACTCCTCTCGCAACCTCACATGAATGACTGCGCAGTATCTTACAGAACGCTGGGCATTTTTTAAGAATGCCCTGACTTCCACAGAAAACAAGATTTTCCTTTATACGTGTTTTTTGCGTGCATCACTAACCCTCTTTGTAAAGATCACCTGCAGGGTTTCGGTTCTGGTTCCCTTGTGACCACTCAAAGGCCTTACTGGGAGGGGGGTAGTAAAAGGTTAGTCGTTTATTTTCGAACATCCTCTTGTTGCGTTTCAGTCGACAGCATCAATACGATACAAAATTTAATAAAGTCACCAAAACGCAGTGGGGGGGCCGGCACAGAAATTTTCATCCTTAATCAGTGGAGAAAAACCCCTTCCCGAAAAAAAATTTTTTAGGAAGTGCCCCAAATGGTATCAAGACCCCTCTCCTAAAAACCAGGCAAAATGGGCACTAAACGTTTACCGGGGGCCCCAAAGTTAACATGGCTGCTTCACTGTTGCACCTCGATTGGGGTCTAAAACACCTGCCCCGGGCTGAAATAAAAGCATCAAGGTGATTCAAAAAATCACCCAGCCTCAATCAAGGGTTTCCCACAAAAAGCCTTATTGTAAAAAAACATGTTTATGAAAGCACTTGGATCGTTCAGGGGGAAATTGTGAAGCATGTCAAGAAAAAAAAATTGCATTGTTTAAATAAATCCCCAATTTCTCACGTTCACCCCCCAAAAACGAAAAGGGGGTTTTTTGGGGGATCCAAACTTGGGGTTTTGGCGGGAGCCTGGCTCGTTCCTCTAGAGCCTCAATCCTGGCTCGAAATTCCCGGGGGTAGCTGCCCAAAACCCCACGAAAAATTAAAGATTATGGGGCCTGAAAGGCTTGCAAAACGGTTTTTAAAGTCTGTACATCAAAAGAGAAAACATCACTCCGCAAAGTTCCTTTAGCGGGCCTCCATCTTCCAGATCTTTTAAGGCAGAGGTCTGGAAGGAGAAGGGGAAAAGGGGAAAAAAAAAAAAAAAAAAATAGTTTACCTGTGAACACTCCAAGTAAAATTTTAAGGAATGCGCTCACCTGGAATGGTTGGAAATCACAACCCACTGCATCACATAAGGGGATTAAACGGACACATCCACAGTCACAGCAGACACGGCTTTCCCAACCCCCCCAACACTAAACATTGGCTCCTGAAAAATTGTCAGTATAGTGTACATTCCTATAGCTCTTGTGCTTGGTGCGAGGGAAAAAACCCGGAGACACAGGTTTTATGAAATGACTTGTATTACTTTATACAACATCTGAAAGTTCACCGTTTTCGAACACGACAGGAACACAGCAGGGGAATAACTTCAACACTACAAAAATCTCCAAAGCAGGTTTAGGATCTCTTCTCTTACCGAATTTCCTCGCAAACATGGGTTCACCAAACAGCAGGTTTTCCAGAGTCCAAAATGTTCCAAAGGTTCCCCAGTAGGGAATACTGGACAATCCAAGGGTTACAGGGGCAGGGCACAGACGACTGGGCTTGATTCAGGGGCACGATTGTTTTACTGAGGGTGCTTAAAAGCAAGATGAAGAAAAAGGGCGGGGAAAAAAAAACTAAACCCTAAAAACTGAGGGCAAACTGCAGAAAGACAGAAGCAAAATGGCCGACGGAAAAATGAGTTCAAGAACAGCAACAGAGACAAAGAAACCTTACAAGGAGAAGGCCCCTGCACAAAAGCGCACTCACAGGAAGCGGGGCCCCGCCAAAGAGCGACACCTACAGGGAAAGGACCCGCCATAAGACTGACACTCACAGGAAAGGGCCCAAAAACATAAGACTGACACCAAAGGGGAGAGGACCCTCAAATAAAGCTGACAAACCCACAGAGAGAGGACCCTGCACATAAAGCTGACACTCTACAGGAGAGAGGACCCTGCACAAAGAGCTAACACTCTAGAGAGAGAGGACCCTGCCCATAAGAGTTGACACTATACAGGAGAGAGGCCCCTGCACATAAGAGCTGACACTCTACAGGAGAGATCCTGCCAATAAAAGCTGACACTCTACAGGAGAGAGGACCTTGCACATATGAGCTGACACTCTACAGGAGAGAGAGACCCTGCACAAAAGAGCTGACACTCTACAGGAGAGACGACCCTGCACATAAGAGCTGAAACTCTACAGGAAGAGGACCCTGCACATAAGAGCTGACACTCTACAGGAGAGAGGACCCTGCACATAAGAGCTGACACTCTACAGGAGAGAGAGACCCTGCACATAAGAGCTGACACTCTACAGAGAGAGGACCCTGCACATAAGAGCTGACACTACAGAAGAGAGGACCCTGCACATGAAGAGCTGACACTCTACAGGAGAGAGACCCTGCACATAAGAGCTGACACTACAGAAGAGAGGCCCCTGCACATAGGAGCTGACACTCTACAGGAGAGAGTACCCTGCCCATAAAGCTGACACTCTACAGGAGAGAGGACCCTGCACATAAGAGCTGACACTACAGAAGAGAGACCCTGCACATGAGAGCTGACACTCTACAGGAGAGAGGACCCTGCACATAAGAGCTGACACTACAGAAGAAAGGCCCCTGCACATAAGAGCTGACACTCTACAGGAGAGAGGCCCCCTGCACATAAGAGCTGACACTAACAGAAGAGAGGCCCCTGCACATAAAGCTGACACTCTACAGGAGAGAGAACCCTGCACATAAGAGATGACACTCTACAGGATAAAGCCCCTGCACATAAGAGCTGACACTCACAGGAGAGAGGACCCTGCACATAAGAGCTGACACTCTACAGGAGAGAGGACCCTGCACATAAGAGCTGACACTCTGCAGGAGAGAGACCCAGCACATAAGAGCTGACACTCTACAGAGAGAGGACCCTGCAAATAAGAGCTGACACTCTACAGGAGAGAGGACCCTGCACATAAGAGCTGACACTCTACAGGAGAGAGAACCCTGCACATAAGAGCTGACACTCTACAGGAGAGAGGACCCTGCACATAAGAGCTGACACTCTAGAGGGAAGGACCCTGCCCATAAGAGTTGACACTATACAGGAGAGAGGCCCCTGCACATAAGACTACACTCTACAGGAGAGAGGATTCTGCCAATAAAAGCTGACACTCTACAGGAGAGAGGACCCTGCAGATATGAGCTGACACTCTACAGGAGAGAGAGGACCCTGCAAAAAAGAGCTGACACTCTACAGGAGAGACGACCCTGCACATAAGAGCTGACACTCTACAGGAGAGAGGAACCCTGCACAATAAGAGCTGACACTCTACAACGAAGGAAACCCTGCACATAAGAGCTGACACTCTACAGGAGAGAGTACCCTGCCCAATAAGGCTGACACTATACAGGAGAGAGGACCCTGCACATAAGAGCTGACACTACAGAAGAGAGGACCCTGCACATGAGAGCTGACACTCTACAGGAGAGAGGACCCTGCACATAAAGCTGCACACTACAGAAGAGAGGCCCCTGCACATTAGAGCTGACACTCTACAGAGAGAAGAACCCTGCACATAAGAGATGACACTCTACAGGAGAGAGCCCCTGCACATAAGAGCTGACACTCTACAGGAGAGAGGACCCTGCACATAAGAGCTGACACTCACGGATGAGAGGACCCTGCACATAAGAGCTGACACTCTACAGGAGAGAAGACCCTGCACATAAGAGCTGACACTCTACAGGAGAGAGGCCCCCTGCACATAAGACCTGACACTCTAACAGGAGAGAGGACCCTGCACATAAAGCTGACACTCTACAGGAGAGAGGAACCCTGCACATAAGAGCTGACACTACAGAAGAGAGGACCCTCCGCACATAGAGCTAATTAAGGCTTGCAAGTGACGTCAAAAGCAAACAAAAAAGGATTTTGGGGATACGTCAAAAGTAAAAGAAAAGTCAAAGATGCTATAGGAATTTTTACAGGATGAAAATGATGAAATGGTAAGTCAGGATGTTGAGAAGGCTGAAACTTTTAAATTTCCCTATTTTGCATCTGTTTTTCTCTCAGAAAGGAAATGTAACATCAACTGATCTTCACTGTCCTATTAAAGGAATAGAGAATCCAGGATATCTATAAACAGAAAGAACAGTGAGGAAACACTTAGCTAACAAAAATGAATTCAAGTCTCCAGGTCCAGATGAATTACACCCCAGGGTACTGAAGGAGATAGCAGAAGAAATTCTTGAACCACTGTCCAAATCTTTGAAAATTCTTGGAGAACAGGAGAAGTCCCAGAAGACTGGAGAAGAGCAAAATGTTTGTTCCTATCTTCAAAAAAGGGAAGAAGGTGGACCCAAGGAACTACAGGCCGGTGAGTCCTGACTTCTATACCAGGAAAGATCTTGAACAAATTATTAAAGAACATGTATGCAAGTACCTGGAATAAGAAATGAAGTGATAAAACAAGATCAGCATGGGTTTGTAACTAATAAGTCATGTCAGACTAACTTAAATTTCCTTCTATGACAGAATCACTGACTGGGTGGATCAGGGAAATCTGTAGATATATATAATCTGACTTCAGCAAAGCATTTGACAAAGTATCTTCACACAATCCTTATTGAAAAAATGGACTAAGTATGGAATGGACAAGGCAACGTTAGGTGGATTCATAACTGGCTTAGTGATCGGACCCAAAGAGTGGTGTAAATGGCTGCACAATCCAGTTGGAAGAATGTCCTCAAGTGGGGTAACACAAGGCTCTGTTTTGGGCCCTGTATTGTTTCAACATCTTTAACATGATTTAGATAAGGAATTGAGGGTAAACTGATCAAATTTGCTGATGACAACAAAGCTAGGAGGGGTAGCTAATACTAGAGAAGAGAGAGAGAGGATTCAAAAAGATATACATAAACTGGAGCAGTGGGCAGCAACTAACAGAATGGATTTAACAGGGAAAAATGCAAAGTACTACATCTGGGCAATAAAAATGAAAAAAGCATATACAAAAAGGGAGGAATAGGGCTAAGTAACAGCACAGTGAAAAAGACTTGGTATACTAATTGATCACAGACTTAACATAGTCAACAGTGTGATGCAGCAGCAAAAAAGGCAAATGCAATTCTAGGATGTATCAACAAAGCATACAGTCTAGATCACGTGAGGTCATTATTGCCCTCTACTCCTCTTTGGTCAGACCTCATCTGGAATACTGTGTCCATTTTGGGCACCACATTTTAAAAAAGACATCAACAAACTGGAGCAAGTTCAAGAAGAGCCACCAGAATGGTGACCGGTCTGCAAACCATGTCCTATGAGGAACGGTTGCAGGATTTGGGAATGTTTAACTTGCAAAAAAGAAGACTGAGAGGAGACTTAATAGCTGTCTACAAATATCTCAAGGGCTGTCACATTGTAGAAGGATCATCTTTATTCTCATTTGCACAAGGAAAGACTAAAGCAATGGGATGAAACTGAATGGGAGGAACACAGATTAGATATTAGAAAAAACTTTTTGACAGTTAGGTGATCAATGAGTGGAACAGGCTGCCAAAAGAGTGGTGAGTTCTCCTTCAATGGAAGTCTTCAAACAGAGGCTGGATAGACATCTGTCTGGGATGATTTAGAGAAAACCTGCTTTGAGCAGGGGTTGGACCAGAAGGCCCAGGAGGTCCCTTCCAACTCTACCATTCTATGATTCTAATGATTCTAGCTGACACTCTACTGGAGACGACCCTGCCCATGAGAGCTGACACTCTACAAGAGAGAGACCCTGCACATAAGAGCTGACACTCTACAGGAGAGAGAACCCTGCACATACATAGAGCTGACACTCTACAGGAGAGGGACCCTGCACATAAGAGCTGACACTCTACAGGAGAGAGACCCTGCACATAAGAGCTGACATCTACAGGAGAGAGGACCCTGCACATAAGAGCTGACACTCTACAGGAGAGAGGACCCTGCACATAAGAGCTGACACTCTACAGGAGAGAGGACCTGCACATAAGAGCTGACACTCTACAGGAGAGAGGACCCTGCCCATAAGAGCTGACACTCATCAGGAGAGAGGACCCTGCACATAAGAGCTGACACTACAGAAGAGAGGACCCTGCACATAAGAGCTGACACTCTACGGAGAGAGGACCCTGCCATAGAGCTGACACTCTACAAGAGAGAGGACCCTGCACATAAGAGCTGACACTCTACAGGAGAGAGACCCTGCACATAAGAGCTGACACTTACAGGAGAGAGGACCCTGCCATAAGAGCTGACACTCTACGGAGAGAGGACCCTGCCATAGAGCTGACACTCTACAGGAGAGAGGACCCTGCACATAAGAGCTGACACCTACAGAGAGAGACCCTGCACATAAGAGCTGACACTCACAGGGAGAGGACCCTGCCATAAGAGCTGACACTCTACAGGAGAAGGACCCTGCACATAAGAGCTGACACTCTACAGGAGAGAGACCCTGCACATAAGAGTGACACTCTACAGAAGAGGCCCTGCACATAAGAGCTGACACTCTACAGGAGAGAGGACCCTGCACATAAGAGCTGACACTCTCAGGAAGAGGACCCTGCACATAAGAGCTGACACTCTACAGGAGAGAGGACCCTGCACATAAGACGACACTCTACAGGAGAGAGGACCCTGCACATAGAGCTGACACTACAGAGAGAGGACCCTGCACATAAGAGCTGACACTCTACGGAGAGAGGACCCTGCCATAGAGCTGACACTCTACAGGAGAAGGACCCTGCACAAGAGCTGACACTCTACAGGAGAGAGACCCTGCACATAAGAGCTGACACTACGAAAGCCCGAAAAGGTGCATTACGAGAGAACCCTGCCATAAGAGTGACACTCTACAGGAGAGGCCCTGCACATAAGAGCTGACACTCTACAGGAGAGAGACCCTGCACATAAGACTGACACTCTACAGGAGAGAGGACCCTGCACATAAGAGCTGACACTCTACAGAGAGAGGACCCTGCACATAAGAGCTGACACTCTACGGAGAGAGACCTGCACATAAGACTGACACTCTAAGAGAGAGGACCCTGCACATAAGAGCTGACACTCTACAGGAGAAGACCCTGCACATAAGAGCTGACACTCTACAGGAGAGAGGACCCTGCACATAAGAGCTGACACTACAGAAGAGAGGACCTGCATATAAGAGCTGACACTCTACAGGAGAGAGGACCCTGCACATAGAGCTGACACTCTACAGGAGAGAGGAACCCTGCACATAAGAGCTGACACTCTACAGGAGAGAGACCCTGCACATAAGAGCTGACACTCTACAGGAGAGAGGACCCTGCACATAAGAGCTGACACTCTACAGGAGAGAGGACCCTGCACATAAGAGCTAACACTACTGAGAGAGGACCCTGCCATAAGAGCTGACACTCTACGGAGAGAGGACCCTGCACATGAGAGCTGACACTCTACGGAGAGAGAACCCTGCCACATAAGAGCTGACACTCTACAGGAGAGAGGACCCTGCACATAAGAGCTACACTACTACAGAGAGAGGACCCTGCACATAAGAGCTGACACTCTACGGAGAGAGGACCCTGCACATGAAGAGCTGACACTCTACAGGAGAGAGACCCCGCACATAAGAGCTGACACTCTACAGGAGAGAGGACCCTGCCCATAAGAGCTGACACTCTACAGGAGAGAGGACCCTGCACATAAGAGCTACACTCTACAGGAGAGAGACCCTGCACATAAGAGCTGACACTCTACATGGAGAGAGGACCCTGCCCATGAGGGCTGACACTCTACAGAGAGAGGAACCCTGCACATAAGAGCTGACACTCTACTGGAGAGAGACCCTGCCCATAAGAGCTGACACCTGCAGAGAGAGACCCTGCCATAAGAGCTGACACTCACAGGAGAGAGACCTGCACATAAGAGCTGACACTACAGAAGAGGACCCTGCACATAAGGCTGACACTCTACGGAGAAGGACCCTGCCATAAGCTGACACTCTACAAGAGAGAGGACCCTGCCTAAAGCTGACACTCTACAGGAGAGAGACCCTGCACATAAGAGCTGACCTACAGAGAGAGGACCCTGCCATAAGAGCTGACACTCTACTGGAGAGGACCCTGTCCATGAGAGCTGACACTCTACAGAGAGAGGACCCTGCACATAAGAGCTGACACTCTACAGGAGAGAGACCCTGCCATAAGAGCTGACACTCTACGGAGAGAGGACCCTGCCATAAGAGCTGAACTACGAGAGAGGCCCTGCCATAGAGCTGACACTCTACGAGAGAGGACCCTGCCATAAGAGCTGACACTCTACAGAGAGAGGACCCTGCCATAGAGCTGACACTCTACGGAGAGAGGACCCTGCCATAAGAGCTGACACTACAGAGGAGGACCGCCATAAGACTGACACTCTACGAGAGAGGACCCTGCCTGAGAGCTGACACTCTACAAGAGAGAGGACCCTGCACATAAGAGCTGACACTTACAGAGAGGACCTGCACATAAGAGCTGACACTCAACAGAAGAGGACCCTGCCATAGAGCTGACACTCTACGGAGAAGGACCCTGCCATGAGAGCTGACACTCTACAGAGAGAGACCCTGCAATAAGAGTGACACTCACAGAGAGAGCCCCTGCACATAAGAGCTGACACTCACAGGAGAGAGGACCCTGCCATAGAGTGACACTCACAGGAGAAGGCCTGCACATAAGAGCTGACACTCTAAGGAGAGAGACCTGCACATAAGAGGAACTACAGGAGAGAGGCCTGCACATAAGAGCTGACACTCTACAGGAGAGAGGACCCTGCCATAAAGCTGACACTCTCAGGAGAGAGGACCCTGACATAAGAGCTGACACCTACAGGAGAGAGGACCCTGCACATAAGAGCTGACACTCTACAGGAGAGAGACCCTGCACATAGAGCTGACACTACGGAGAGGACCCTGCACATAAGACTGACATTAGAAGAGGACCCTGCCATAAGAGTGACACTCTACAGGAGAGGACCTCACATAAGAGCTGACACTCTACAGGAGAGACCCTGCACATAAGAGCTGACACTACAGAGAGAGGCCTGCCATAAGAGCTGACACTCTACGGAGAGAGACCCTGCCATAGAGTGACACTCTACAGAGAGGCCCCTGCACATAAGACTGACACTCTACAGGAGAGAGGACCGCCATAAGAGCTGACACTCTACGGAGAGAGGACCCTGCACATAAGAGCTGACACCTACAGAGAGAGGACCCTGCACATAAGAGTGACACTCTACGGAGAGAGGACCCTGCCATAAGCTGACACTCTACAGGAGGACCCTGCACATAAGAGCTGACACTCTACAGGAGAGAGGACCGCACATAAGAGCTGAACTCAGGAGAGAGGACCTGCACATAAGAGCTGACACCTACTGGAGAGGGACCTGCCCATAAGCTGACACTCTACAGAGAGAGACCCTGCACATAAGAGCTGACACTCTACGGAGAGAGACCCTGCACATAAGAGCTGACACTCACAGGAGAGAGGACCTGCACATAAGAGCTACACTACAGAGAAGGACCTGCAATAAGAGCTGACACTCTACAGGAGAGAGGACCTGCACATAAGATGACACTCTACAGGAGAGAGACCCTGCACATAAGAGCTGACACTCTACAGAGAGAGGACCCTGCCATAAGAGCTGACACTCTCAGAGAGAGGACCCTGCACATAAGAGCTGACACTCTACAGGAGAGGGACCCTGCACATAGAGCATGACCCTCAACTACAGAAGAGGACCCTGCACATAAGAGCTGACACTCTACAGGAGAGAGGACCCTGCCATAGAGCTGACACTCTACAGAGAGAGACCCTGCACATAGAGCTGACACTCTACAGGAGAGAGAACCCTGCACATAAGAGCTGACACTCTACAGGAGAGAGGACCCTGCCATAAGAGCTGACACTTACGGAGAGAGGACCCTGCCATAGAGCTGACACTCTACAGAGAGAGGACCCTGCACATAAGAGCTGACACTCTACAGGAGAGAGGACCCTGCCCATAAGAGCTGACACTTACGGAGAGAGCCTGCACATAAGAGCGACACTACAGAAGAGAGGACCTGCACATAAGAGCTGACACTCTACGGAGAGAGGACCTGCCATGAGAGCTGACACTCTACAGAGAGAGGACCTGCACATAGAGCTGACACTCTACAGAGAGAGACCTGCACATAAGAGCTGACACTCTACAGGAGAGAGGACCTGCCATAAGAGCTGACACTTACAGGAGAGAGGACCTGCCATGAGAGCTGACACTCTACAGAGAGAGGACCTGCACATAAGAGCTGACACTTACAGGAGAGAACCCTGCCATAAGAGCTGACACTCAACAGGAAGAGACCCTGCCATAAGAGCTGACCTACAGAGAGGACCTGCACATAAGAGCTGACACTCTACAGGAGAGAGAACCCTGCACATAAGAGTGACACTTACAGAAGAGCCCTGCACATAAGAGCTGACACTTACGGAGAAGGACTCCTAAGTGACACTTAGAAGGCCCAATAGGCTGCTACAGAGAGAGACGAATAAAGCTGATACAGAGAGGACGATAGAATAAGAGCGAAGTATCAGAGGAGATCATAAGAGTGAATTACGGGAAGACTCATAAGGTGCATTAGGAAGAGCCCGCATAGATGAACTAAGAGAACCCTCATTGAACTAGGGAGAGCATTGACACTCTAAGGAGAGAGGACCCTGCACATAAGAGCTGACATCTACAGAAGAGAGACCCTGCACATAAGAGCTGACACTCTACAGGAGAGAGGACCCCCCCCCCCCCCCCCCCCCCCCCCCCAGAGAGATGAGACCCTGCACATAAGAGCTGACACTCTACAGGAGAGAGGACCCTGCACATAAGAGCTGACACCTACAGGAGAGAGGACCCTGCACATAAGAGCTGACACTCTACGGAGAGAGGACCCTGCCATAAGAGCTGACACTCTACAGGAAGAGAGACCCTGCACATAAGAGCTGACACTCTACAGGAGAGGAGACCTGCACATAAGAGAAATAGGAAGTGCACATATCTCACCAGGAGAGAGGACCACTGCACATAAGAGCTGACACTCTACAGGAGAGAGGACCCTGCACATAAGAGCTGACACTCTACAGGAGAGAGGACCTTGCACATAAGAGCTGACACTCTACAGGAGAGAGGACCCTGCCACTAGAGCTGACACTCTACAGGAGAGAGGACCCTGCACATAAGAGCTGACACTCTACAGGAGAGGACCCTGCACATAAGAGCTGACACTCTACAGGAGAGAGGACCCTGCACATAAGAGCTGACACTCTACAGGAGAGAGGACCCTGCCATAAGAGCTGACACTCTACAGAGAGAGGACCCTGCACATAAGAGCTGACACTCTACAGGAGAGAGGACCCTGCACATGAGAGCTGACACTCTACAGAAAAGGACCCTGCCATAAGAGCTGACACTCTACAGGAGAGAGACCCTGCCATAAGCTGACACTCTACAGAGAGAGGACCCTGCACATAGACTGACACTCTACAGGAGGAAGGAACCCTGCACATAAGAGCTGACACTCTAACTGGAGAGAGGACCCTGCCACATAAGAGCTGACACTACAGAGAAGGACCCTGCACATAAGAGCTGACACTCTACGGAGAAGGACCCTGCCAAAGAGACTGACACTCTACAAGAGAGAGGACCCATGCACATAAGAGCTGACACTCTACAGGAGAGAGAGACCCTGCCATGAGAGATGACACCTACAGGATACGAGGACCCTGCCATAAGAGCTGACACTCTACAGGAGAGAGGACCCTGCACATGAAGTACACCTCAAAGAGAGGGACCCTGCACATAAAGCTGACATCTACAGAGAGAGAACCCTGCACATAAGACTGACATCTCAGGAAGAGGACCCTGCCCATAGAGCTGACACTCTACAGGAGAGAGGACCCTGCCATAAGAGCTGACACTCTACAGGAGAGAGAACCCTGCACATAAAGATGACACTCTACAGGAGAGAGGACCCCTGCACATAAGAGCTGACACTCTACAGGAGAGAGGACCCTGCCCATGAGAGCTGACCAGTTTTTCTGCAGATTTTAGTTTTGTGACTTCCTCTTGTATTCTTCATTCAGACACCAGATGGCGCTGCTGCATCATTCTCTGTATTGACCCTGCTCATTGCTGACTCATTCACTAGGTGGCGCTACAAAAGTTTCAATTTTGCTTGAAAAAAACAAACCAGAATGGTAGCAGAATCCTAGCGTCTTTCACACATCCGTCCAAAACTGGAAAGGACGAATCCGGCGCTGATTGTGAAAAAACTGATGCAACGGAACAGGTTTTCTGCCGGATCCGTCCTGAACTTTTCAAGCCGGAAAATGCAGGTAAGCATGTCCGGACCGAGGAGAGAGAGAGATTGTTGCGCCTGTCCGATGCGCCGCTTCAGGCGCTATCAGGCGGCTGCGGCAGAAAAAAAAAAACGTTGCAGTGTCCGTTTTGTCGGGCCGCCGGAATGTAAATTTCCGCCGGATCCGGAAAAAAAACGGACGCAACGCAATGACATCCGACGCGATCCGGCGCTAATAAAAGTCAATGACAAAAAACGCATCTGGTGGTTTAAAAAACCAGATCAGTTTTTTTGTAAAAGCGCCAGATCGTGCCTGACGGCACAAAACGGATGTGTGAAAGAGGCCTAAAGAAACAGATTCCTACAAGTGGACGTCTTATTTTCACGCGTGGTGTGATTGGGAATATTCAGCAAGTCTTCCATTCCTTTGTCTTATGTGATATGCGGTAAACCCATACAATCAGGTTGCCCCTTTAATGAAAATTTGTATCTGTAGTGTTTGTATCTCTGTGGCAGACACAAGCGCTGGATTATCAATATGGCAGATTAAAGCTCATTGCTTTCTGAAGCGACGTTCCCTGCAGTGAGCACTGACTATCAACAGGGGGCGCTCTGGGATTTTAGCAGCTACTTATGCTCAGTCTTATAAATGGGTCTTATAAAGGTGCGACATGCCGCTGGGTCCCGTAAGCGACCACCATGTTTCCCATTCATTGTCAGCAAGCAGCTGAATGACACAAGCCCCTTCTGTCTTGCATGTGGAAATATATAGCAATGGTAACCAAATCATTCATCCTCTGAATTGATCCTCTCTGCATGTATGCACTCCATTCATTATCAGCAAGCAGCTGAATGACACAAGCCCCTTCTGTCTTGCATGTGGAAATATATAGCAATGGTAACCAAATCATTCATCCTCTGAATTGATCCTCTCTGCATGTATGCACTCCATTCATTATTAGCAAGCAGCTGAATGACACAAGCCCCTTCTGTCTTGCATGTGGAAATATATAGCAATAGTATGCACTCCATACTTCTGATTGCTGCCAACCACTGCTGTACCATTTTGCAACATAGTTTAATGTGCCTGGTAAAACTTTAGTATAATTCATTTTTTGCACTGTGCTTAATACTTACTGCTGTGTATTCGTGTGACTGGGGCCTCTGTAGATGCTATCAGGTGGAAGGTGCTATAACATATAGATGTTGCCAGGTCTAGTGCCTTTGATGATCTAACCACCCCCTGGTGTGCTGGCCCCAGCTGGCAAATTATCCCAAAGCATTTCCCACAATCCCACTTTCCTGACCCTGTAGTGTGGACTATATATTTAGGAGTAGTCTAAGGGGCGCATGCATTGTGGGGGCGCATGCATCCCAGAAGTTAAGCATCACAGAAGAAAAGCATCTTGAAAACGGCAGTTATTCATGGCAGTTAATCAGGGCTGGAATCAGGTACCCCACACTTTGCCTTATTTTTCATTATGTACTTTATCCATTTCCTCCTGTGTTCCCTTGCCATCCACATTCACCGCCCCATCCCCCCTCCATCACGACTCATACACATCAGCCCCTCTATCCTTCCCTCTCCCATGTACAGCTCCCATGCACTCCTCACCTTCCTGAAAAACCTCAGCCCATCTTGCCCAAACACATCACATAAAAAACCTACTTACAATTCCAACAACTACCTGCTCTTTATCTTCCTACTCCTACTGATTTCAGGGGACATCTCCCCCAACCTCAATCCCTACCCTACCTCATACCGAAACCATAATAATCTTATTAATATTACTTGCACTCCCTCATCTCCTTCTTTCAATTGTGCCCTCTGGAATCCACAGTCTGCATGCAACAAGCTATCCTTCCTGCACAACTACTTTCTGAACCACTCTCTTAATCTGTTGGCCCTCACTGAAACCTGGATTCAGGATTCTGACACTGTCTCCCCTGCTGCCATTTCCTATGGTGGTTTACAGTTCTCCCATTCCCCGAGACCCACAAACAGACATGGTGGTGGAGTTGGCATACTCCTGTCCCCACAATGCTCTTTCCAGGTCATCCCCCCAATTCCATCACTCTCATTCCCTTCTTTTGAGGTCCACACCATCAGGCTCTTTCGTCCCCTCTCCCTCAGAGTAGCGGTCATATATCGGCCCCCAGGCTCACCCACCCAGTTCCTTGACCACTTCTCAGCCTGGCTGCCGCACTTCATGTCCTCAGAACTACCAACCCTTATCCTTGGAGACTTCAACATCCCCATTAACAGCCCTACTTCCACATCTGCATCTCAGCTTCTATCACTAACCACTTCTCTAGGCCTCTCACAGCTTTCAACCTCTGAGACACACAAGGATGGCAACACCCTTGACCTGGTCTTTGTCCTCCTCTGTTCAATCTCCCACCTAAATAACTCACCACTTCCACTCTCTGACCACAACATTCTCTCCTTCACGCTCACAAATCCTCCACCACCCCAGCGCACTCCTACCTACCACACATTCAGAAATCTACAAGCCATTAACCCTCAGACACTTTCAGACTCCCTACACTCATCGCTGTCCCCAATCTCCTCTTTTTCCTGTCCTGATCTGGCTGTTCATCACTACAATGACACTCTTAGAAGCACCCTTGACCAAGTAGCACCGCTCACCCTCAGAACCTCCAAACACACAGTAAAACAGCCCTGGCTCACATTGCAAACTCGACTTCTTCAGCGATGCTCTAGGAGTGCTGAACGCCTCTGGAGAAAAACCCGCACACCAGAAGACTTCATCCACTTTAAATTCATGTTAAGAACTTATAATGCTGCCCTTCACCTCGCCAAACAGACCTACTTCACCACACTGATCTCCTCACTAGCCAACAACCCCAAGAAACTTTTTGACACTTTTCACTCCCTCCTCAGGCCAAAAGCACAAGCCCCTATCACAGACATTTGTGCTGACGACCTGGCCTCCCACTTTATAGAAAAAATAGATACTATCCGTCAGGAAATCTGCTCTCAACCACCAAGTGCTGTGACTCCCATCCCACCCTGCATTTCCCCTGGCTCACTTTCCACATTTGATCCCATCACAGAAGAAGAAGTCTCCAGACTCCTCTCTTCCTCTCGTCCGACTACATGCACTACCGACCCCATCCCCTCACATCTCCTCCAGTCTCTCTCTCCAGTTGTCACAACTCACCTAACTACAATCTTTAATCTCTCACTCTCCTCTGGCATTTTCCCATCCTCCTTCAAACACTCCATCATTACTCCATTACTAAAGAAACCCGCTCTTGACCCTTCCTGCACAAACAACTACAGACCGGTCTCCAATCTCCCCTTCATCTCTAAACTTTTGGAGCGCCTAGTCTACTCCCGCCTCACCCGTTACCTCTCCACTCACTCCCTCCTAGACCCTTCACAGTCCGGCTTCCGCCCCCTACATTCGACTGAAACTGCACTCATCAAAGTGACCAATGACCTTCTGACAGCAAAACGTAACGGCGACCACTCTCTGCTCATTCTTCTCGACCTTTCTGCAGCTTTCGACACGGTTGACCACCGTCTCCTACTCTCTAGGCTCCAGTCACTAGGTATTAAGGACACTGTTCTCTCCTGGTTCTCCTCCTATCTTTCTGACCGCTCCTTCAGTGTTTTGTTCTCTGGCTCCACGTCATCTCCTCTTCCTCTCACTGTCGGTGTACCCCAGGGCTCAGTCCTTGGCCCCCTTCTCTTCTCTCTCTACACGGCCCCAATTGGACAGACCATCAGCAGATTTGGCTTTCAGTACCATCTTTATGCCGATGACACACAACTATACACGTCATCCCCCGACCTTACCCCCGCTGTTCTACAGAACACCACCGACTGTCTGTCCGCAGTCTCCAACATCATGTCCGCTCTCTATCTGAAACTTAACCTCTCCAAGACTGAACTCCTTCTGCTCCCGCCGTCTACTAACCTCCCTAAATCTGACATTTCCCTCTCTGTGGGCGGCACCATAATAACACCCCGGCAGCAGGCTCGCTGTCTGGGTGTTATGTTTGACACCAATCTCTCCTTCACCTCCCATATACAATCTCTTGCCCGCTCTTGCCGTCTACACCTAAAGAACATCTCTAGAATCCGCCCTTTTCTCACCATGGAAACAACAAAAACCCTCACTGTAGCATTGATCCACTCCCGCCTGGACTACTGTAACGCTCTATTACTTGGCCTCCCCATTACTCGACTATCCCCTCTCCAGTCCATCCTTAATGCAGCAGCCAGGGTCATCCATCTGGCTAATCGGTACTCGGACGCGTCCGCTCTTCGCCAGTCCTTACACTGGCTGCCCATTCATTATAGGATCCAATTCAAAGTACTGGTTCTCACCCACAAAGCTCTCCACAGTACAGCACCCCCCTACTTCTCCTCCCTCATTTCTATCTATCGGCCTAACCGACTGCTGCGCTCTGCAAACGACTTTCGACTAACCTCTGCACTAATCCGTACCTCCCACTCCCGACTCCAAGACTTCTCCCGCGCTGCGCCAATCCTCTGGAATGCTCTACCCCAAGAAATTAGGACTATCCACAATTTGCATGGTTTCAGGAGCTCCCTCAAAACACATTTGTTCGAGTGGCCTATCACATTCACTAACCAAAGTCGTTCTATGTTTAAGTGTGTATGTGTAGCCCATTCACTATCTCCATCCATGCCTCACTCCCTCAAGATGGCTGGACCATCATTGTAAATGCACCATTGTATATATACACCTGTACTTTGTATCTCCCCCACCTCATTGTAGATTGTAAGCTCTCACGAGCAGGGGCGGCTTATTTTGCTTTAATTATTGTATTGTTAACGTTGTTACCTATGACTTGTGTTTTGAAACTGTTAAACTGTAAAGCGCTGCGGAATATGTTGGCGCTATATAAATAAAGAATTATTATTATTATTATTATTTCCAGGAGCGACACTGATATTTGTGGCTGTAATGTACATCGGGGGATTGTGGCAGCATCCAAGCGCCGTTACTGAGCGCGCAGCAGCCATCCGCGGCCGTCTCATTTAACGCGGGAGCTGGGGCGGAAAGCGAGTAATTTGTGTCTCCAGGTACACGGCTGATGTCAGCAGCGCTCGTCGATAGCTCCACTTACAGCGAGACTCGGCTAATGAAAATCCAATGAGCAAACCGCTGGAAGTGAAGAAGTATTCCATTAAAATTAGAAAAATCAACTCCCGCACAGATTATTTTCTCGGCCTTATCGATTCCTTTTATTACGGAAATATTGCTGCTAAATAACATTAGCGTGAGCAATCCTTACATGTCTCTCTGGGCGGAGAGTCGATAGTGTAGTGTCAGCTGTGCTGCCCGCGGAGGACGATGACTCCCAGCAGATTACCTGTGTGTGACAATCAGGTACACACCGTGTCTAGAGTCATCACTGGAGTCATACACACCGCCGCGGTGACATCCCTGGAGTCATACACACCACCGCGGTGACATCACTGGAGTCACACACACCGCGTGACATCACTGGAGTCATACACACCCCCGGTGACATCACTGGAGTCAACACAACCGCGCTGACATCACTGGAGTCATACACACCGCCGGTGACATCACTGGAGTCAACACACCACCGTGACATCACTGGATCATACACACCCGCGTGACATCACTGGAGTCAACACACCGCGTGACATCACTGAGTCATACACACTGCCGCGTGACATCATGGAGTCAACACCACGCGTGACATCACTGGAGTCATACACACCGCCACGGTGACATCCTGGAGTCATACACACCACGCGTGACATCACTGGAGTCATACACACCACCGCGGTGACATCACTGAGTCATAACACCGCCATGGTGACATCACTGGAGTCATCACACCACCGCGGTGACATCACTGGAGTCACACACACCGCGCTGATATCACTGGAGTCATACACACCACCGGTGACATCACTGGAGTCACACCCACCGCGGTGACATCACTGGAGTCATACACACTGCTGCGGTGATACACGGAATCATACACACCGCCGCGGTGACATCACTGGAGTCATACACACCACCCGTGACATCACTGGAGTCATACACACCACCGCTGACATCACTGGATCATACACACCGCCGCGTGACATCACTGGAGTCACACACAACCGCGCTGACATCACTGAGTATACACACCACGCGGTGACATCATTGGAGTCCACACCACCGCGGTGACATCATGGAGTCACACACCACGCGGTGACATCACTGGAGTCATACACACCGCGCGGTGATATCACTGGATCATACACACCCCGTGACATCACTGGAGTCATACACACCCGTGACATCACTGAGTCATACACACCTGCGTGATATCACTGAGTCATACACACCGCGCGTGAATCACTGGAATCATACACACCGCCGCGTGACATCACTGAGTCATCACACCGCGCGTGACATCATGGAGTCATACACACGCGGTGACATCACTGGAGTCATACACACTGCGCGGTGAATCACTGGAGTATACACACTGCTGCGGTGATATCACGGAGTCATACACACCGCCGCGGTGATATCACGGAGTCATACACACCGCGCGGTGATATCACTGGAGTCATACACACACCGCGGACATCCTGGAGTCATACACACGCGCGGTGATATCACTGGAATCATACACACGCGCGGTGAATCACTGGAGTCATGCACACCGCCGCGATGACATCACTGGAGTCAACACCGGTTCACTGATCTACACACGCGGTGAATCCCTGGAGTCATACACACGCCGCGGTGATATCACGAGTCATACACACCGCCGCAGTGATATACGGAGTCATACACACCGCCGCGGTGACATCACTGGAGTCATACACACCCGCGGTGACATCACTGGAGTCAACACCACCGCGGTGACATCACGTGGTCATACACACCGCTGCGGTGATATCACAGGATCATACACACCGCCGCGGTGACATCACTGGAGTCATACACACCACCGCGGTGACATCACTGGAGTCATACACACCACGCGTGAATCACTGGAGTCTTACAACCGCGTGGTGACATCACTGGGTCATACACACTGCTGCGGTGATATCACTGGAGTCAAACACACCGCCGCGTTGACATTACTGGAGTCATGCACACCGCGGTGACATCACTGGAATCATACACACCACCGCGGTGACATCACTGGAGTCATACCACGCGCGATGATATCACTGGAGTCATACACACTGCCGCGAGACTATCACTGGAGTCTTACGCCGCAGTGACATCACTGGAGTCATACACACCCGCGGTGACATCACTGGAGTCATACACACTGCCGCGGTGATATCACTGGAGTCATACACACCACTGCGGTGACATCACTGGAGTCATACACACTGCTGCAGTGATATCATTGGAGTCATACACACTGCCGCGGTGATATCACTGGAGTCTTACACACTGCCGCGGTGATATCACTGGAGTCATACACACTGCCGCGGTGACATCACTGGAGTCATACACACCACGCGGTGACATCACTGGAGTCTTACACACCGCGTCGGTGATATCACTGGAGCATCACACACGGTGCAATGAACGGTGATATCACTGGAGTCATACACACTGCCGCGGTGATATCACTGGAGTCATACACACCGCCGCGGTGACATCACTGGAGTCATACACACCGCGCGTGACTCACTGGAGTCATACACACTCCTGGTGACATCACTGGAGTCACACACCACCGCGTGACATCACTGGAGTCATACACACCCCGTGATATCACTGGATCATACACACCACCGCGGTGACATCACTGGAGTCATACACACCTCGCGTGACATCACTGGATCATACACACCACCGCGTGACATCACTGGAGTCATACACACCACTGCGTGACATCACTGGAGTTACACACCACCGCGTGACATCACTGGAGTCATACACACCACCGCGGTGAATCACTGAGTCATACACACTGCCGCGGTGATATCACTGGAGTCAACACACGCCGCGGTGACATCACTGGAGTCATACACACCGCGCGGTGATATCACTGGAGTCATACACACCACCGCGCGTGACAATCACTGGAGTCATACACACCGCCGGGTGACATCACTGGAGTCATACACAACGCGCGGTGAATCACTGGAGTCATACACACCCCGCGTGAATCACTGGAGTCATACACACACCGCGGTGAATCACTGGAGTCATACACACCGCTGTGACATCACTGGAGTCATACACACCCCGGGTGACATCACTGGATCATACACACCGCTCGGTTGACATCACTGGAGTCATACACACCACCGCGGTGACATCACTGGAGTCATACACACCACCGCGGTGACATCACTGGAGTCATACACACCACCGCGGTGACATCACTGGAGTCACACACAACCTCGCTGATATCACTGGAGTCATACACACCACCGCGGTGACATCACTGGAGGTCACACACCACCGCGGTGACATCACTGGAGTCATACTCACTGCTGCGGTTATATCACTGGAATCATACACACCGCCGCGGTGACATCACTGAAGTCATACACACCACCACGCTGACATCACTGGAGTCATACACACCACTGCGTTGACATCACTGGAGTCATACACACTGCTGCGGTGATATCACTGGAGTCATGCACACTGCCGCGGTGATATCACTGGAGTCATACACACCGCCGCGGTGACATCACTGGAGTCATACACACCGCTGCGGTGATATCACTGGAGTCATACACACCGCCATGGTGACATCACTGGAATCATACACACCGCCGCGGTGATATCCCTGGAGTCATACACACCACCGTGACATCACTGGAACCATACACACCACCGCGGTGACATCACTGGAGTCATACACACCACCGCGCTGACATCACTGGAGTCATACACACCACCGCGGTGACATCACTGGAGTCATACACACCACCGCGGTGACATCACTGGAGTCATACACACTGCCGCGGTGATATCCGCTGACATCACTGGAGTCATACACACCACCGCGGTGACATCACTGGAGTCATACACACTTCCGCAGTGATAACACTGGAGTCATACACACCGCCGCGGTGACATCATGGAGTCATACACACCGCTGCGGTGACATCACTGGAGTCGTACACACCACCGCAGTGACATCTCTGGAGTCATACACACCGCCGCGGTGATATCACTGGAATCATACACACCGCCGCGGTGACATCACTGGAGTCATGCACACAGCCGCGCTGACATCACTGGAGTCATACACACCAACGCGGTGACATCACTGGAGTCATACACACTGCTGCGGTGATATCACTGGAGTCATACACACTGCCGCGGTGATATCACAGGAGTCATACACACTGCCGCGGTGATATTACAGGAGTCATACACACCGCCGCGGTGACATCACTGGAGTCATACACACCACCGCGGTGACATCACTGGAGTCACACACCACCGCGGTGACATCACTGGAGTCATACACACCGCTGCGGTGATATCACAGGAATATACACACCGCCGCGGTGGACATCACTGGAGTCATACACACCACCGCGGTGACATCACTGGAGTCATACACACCACCGCGGTGACATCACTGGAGTCATACACACCACCCGCGGTGACATCACTGGAGTCTTACATACCGCCGTGGTGACATCACTGGAGTCATACACACTGCTGCAATGATATCACTGGAGTCATACACACAACCGCGGTGATATCACTGGAGTCTTGCACACCGCTGCGGTGCTATCACTGGAGTCATACACACCACCGCGTTGACATCACTGGAGTCATGCACCACCGCGGTGACATCACTGGAGTCATACATACAACGGTGACATCACTGGAGTCATACACACCACCGCGGTGACATCACTGGAGTCATACACACTGCTGCGGTGATATCACTGGAGTCATACACACTGCCGCGGTGATATCACTGGAGTCTTACTGCCGCAGTGACATCACTGGAGTCATACACACCACCGCGGTGACATCACTGGAGTCATACACACTGCCGCGGTGATATCACTGGAGTCATACACACCACCGCGGTGACATCACTGGAGTCATACACACTGCTGCGGTGATATCATTGGAGTCATACACACCACCGCGGTGACATCACTGGAGTCATACACACCACGGTGACATCACTGGAGTCCCACACCACCGCGGTGACATCACTGGATTCACACACCACCGCGGTGACATCACTGGAGTCACACCACCGCGGTGACATCACTGGAGTCACACACCACCACGGTGACATCACTGGAGTCATACACAACGCCGCGGTGACATCATTGGAGTCATACACACCGCCGTGTTGACATCACTGGAGTCATACGCACTGCCGCGGTGACATCACTGGAATTATACACTCACAGCCGCAGTTACATCACTGGAATCGTACACACCGCCACGGCGACATCACCAGATTCATATACTCACTGCTGCCGTGACATCACCAGACTCATGCACACACCGCTCCTGTGACATCACTAGATTCATACACCGAACCTGTGACATCACTGGAGTCATACACACCACCTCGGTGACGTCACTGGAGTCAAACACTCACCGCCGCGGTGACATCACTGGAATCATACCCTCACCACCGCGGTGACATCACTTCAATAATACACTCACAGCTCCTGTGACATCACTAGATTCATACACACCGCTCCTGTGACATCACTACTGTAGATTCATATACACACCGCTCCAGTGACATCACAAGATTCAAACACACACCGCTCCTGTGACATCACTAGATTCATCCACACACCGCTCCTGTCACTGGTGACTGTCACTGAGACTGGTGATGTCACAGGAGCGGTGTGTGTATGAATCTAGTGATGTCACAGGTTCGGTGTGTGTATGAATCTAGTGATGTCACAGGAGCAGTGTGTGTATGAGTCTCATACACACACGGTTCCTGTGACATCACTAGATTCATACACACGGCTCCTGTGACATCACTAGATTCATACACACACCGCTCCTGTGACATCACTAGATTCATACACACACTGCTCCTGTGACATCCCCAGATCATACACACACCGCTCCTGTGACATCACCAGATTCATACACACACCGCTCCTGTGACATCACTACATTCATACACCCACTGCTCCTGTGACATCACTAGATTCATACACCCACCGCTCCTGTGACATCAATAGATTCATACACACACTGCTCCTGTGACATCACCAGATTCATACACACACTGCTCCTGTGACTTCACTAGATTCATACACACAACGCTCTTGTGACATCACTAGATTCATACACACTGCTCCTGTGACATCACTAGATTCAGACACTCACCGCTCCTGTGACATCACTAGATTCATACACTCACCGCTCCTGTGACATAACTAGATTCATACACCCACCGCTTCTGTGACATCACCAGATTCACACACACACCGCTCCTGTGACATCACCAGATTCATACACCGATCCTGTGACATCACTAGATTCATACACACACCGCTCCTGTGACATCACTAGATTAATACACACACCGCTCCTGTGACATCACTAGATTCATACACCCACCGCTCCTGTGATATCACTAAATTCATACACCCACCGCTCCTGTGACATCACTAGATTCATACACCCACCGCTCCTGTGACATCACCAGATTAATAGACACACTGCTCCTGTGACATCACCAGATTCATAGACACACTGCTCCTGTGACATCACTAGATTCATACACACACCGCTCCTGTGACATCACAAGATTCATACACTCCGCTCCTGTGACATCACAAGATTCATACACACATCGCTCCTGTGACATCACAAGATTCATACACACCGCTCCTGTGACATCACCAGATTCATACACACCGTTCCTGTGATATCACCAGATTCATACACACACCGCTCCTGTGAAATCACCATATTCATACACACACAGCTCCTGTGACATCAATAGATTCATACACACACCGCTCCTGTGACATCACCAGATTCATACACACACCGCTCCTGTGACATCACTAGATACATACACACACTGCTCCTGTGACATCACCACATTCGTACACACACCGCTCCTGTGACATCATTAGATTCATACACACACCGCTCCTGTGACATCACTAGATTCATACACACACCGCTCCTGTGACATCACTAGATTCATACACACACCACTCCTGTGACATCACTGATTCATACACACCGCTCCTGTGACATCACTAGACTCATACACACACCGCTCCTGTGACATCACTAGATTCATGCACACACCGCTCCTGTGACATCACTAGACTCATACACACAGCGCTCCTGTGACATCACCAGATTCATACACACACTGCTCCTGTGACATCACTAAATTCATACACACCGCTACTGTGACATCACCAGATTCATAAACACACCGCTCCGGTGACATCACCAGATTCATACACACACACCGCTCCGCTGACATCACCAGATTCATACACACACCGCTCCTGTGACATCACTGATCCATACACACAACCGCTCTTGTGACATCACCAGATTCATACACACACTGCTCCTGTGATATCACTAGATTCATACACACCGCTCCTGTGACATCACCAGATTCATACACACACCAATCCTGTGACATCGCTAGATTCATACACACACCGCTCCTGTGACATCACTAGATTCATACTTACACCTCTCCTGTGACATCACTAGACTCATACACACACTGCTCCTGTGACATCACTAGATTCATACACACCGCTCCTGTGACATCACCAGATTCATACACACACCGCTCCTGTGACATCACTAGACTCATACACACACTGCTCCTGTGACATCACTAGATTCACACACACACCGCTCCTGTGACATCACCAGATTCATACACACACCGCTCCTGTGACATCACTAGACTCATACACACACCACTCCTGTGACATCACCAGATTCATACACACACTGCTCCTTTGACATCACTAGATTCATGCACACCGCTCCTGTGACCACCAGATTCATAAACACACCGCTCTGGTGACATCACCAGATTCATACACACACACCGCTCCTGTGACATCACTAGATTCATACACGCACCGCTCCCATGACATCACCAGATTCATACACACCGCTCCTGTGACATCACCAGATTCATACACACAACGCTCCTGTGACATCACCAGATTCCTACACACACCGCTCCTGTGACATCACCAGATTCATAAACATCGCGCCTGTGACATCACCAGATTCATACACACACCGCTCCTGTGACATCACTGGACTCATACACACACTGCTCCTGTGACATCACTAGATTCATACACACCGCTCCTGTGACATCACTAGATTCATACACGCACCGCTCCCATGACATCACCAGATTCATACACACCGCTCCTGTGACATCACCAGATTCATACACACACCGCTCCTGTAACATCACCAGATTCATACACACCGCTCCTGTGACATCACCAGATTCATGCACACACCTCTCCTGTGACATCACCAGATACATACACACACCGCTCCTGTGACATCACCAGATTCATACACACCGCTCCTGTGACATCACCAGATTCATACACACAACGCTCCTGGGCATCACAAGATTCCTACACACACCGCTCCTGTGACATCACCAGATTCATAAACATCGCGCCTGTGACATCACCAGATTCTTACACACACCGCTCCTGTGACATCACTGGACTCATACATACACTGCTCCTGTGACATCACTAGATTCATACACACCGCTCCTGTGACATCACCAGATTCATACACACTGCTCCTGTGATATCACCAGATTCATACACACCGCTCCTGTGACATCACCAGATTCATACACACACACCGCTCCTGTGACATCACTAGATTCATACACGCACCGCTCCCATGACATCACCAGATTCATACACACCGCTCCTGTGACATCACCAGATTAATACACACAACGCTCCTGTGACTGTTGTGAATGGACTTGAAATGAGTTCTGAGCAGAGGCTCCCTCTGGTGGTTACAAGCGGTACTGGACTGTCCAGTGAAGATTGTGAGGAGTGGGAATCAGGTGTTACTGACTGGTCTTATATAAGGGAGTCGCCTTCCCATCAGGGTTGCCGGTGATCAATTGTTCTGGTCTCACTCCATGATTCCTGTTTCCCTTGTAGCCTGCTGTGTCGTGTCTGCATCTCCTGCTAACAGATAACACATTTTCTTCTTTTTGTTTTTGTGCTTTATTTTTGCATTTTGTCCTGCACTTCTGTGGGGCCTTCAGGGTACCCTCCGGGGCTTTTGCCCTCTCAGTTTAGTTCAGCCACTGATGTTTGTACTTTTGCTTTTTCCAGTTTCTTCAGTGGCTGCTGTTTTGATTTTGTTACACCAGAGAACTAATTTAGGTGGTAGAGGTCGTGTGATCTCAGGTGTTTTTGAAATTAGTAGAGTTGGTGCTTTGCAGGGTTTTTTGGGATTGCAGTAAGTACCCTTCCTATCCTTTTCTATTTAGTTAGTTTGGGCCCCAACGTTTGCTCATACTATTTTCTGTCTGTGTCAGTATTTCTTCTTGTCTAACAGCCATTACATGTTTGGGGGCTTTCTATGTTCTTTGGGGATCTGCTCCGGGGCAGATAGCTTTCCTATTTCTATCTTTAGGTGTAGTTAGTTTCTCAGGCTGTGACGAGGCGTCTAGGACCAACGTAGGAACGCTCCACGGCTGCCTCTAGTTGTGGTGGTTAGTCAGGGTACTGCAATCTCATAGATTCCAACTGCTCTGGTGTATTGCCTTTTTTACCTGCACTCCTCAGTTACCGAAACATAACAGTATCACCGGCCAAAAATTTAAAGTTGTATGGTACTCACAGAAGGGAAAAATATTGTGAAAGAAAAAACGGTTGTCAGAGTTGTCAGAGATATTTTTTTTTTTCCTCTGTATCTCTGGGTGCTGGGGAGGATTTTTTCTCTCAATGGAGTTTGCACAGTTGTCTGGCCATGTGGATCAGCTTGCCACTGAGGTTCAGAGTATTGCTGCATATCTTGCTAGGTTGCCTGTTGTGGAACCTAGGATTCCCATGCCAGATTTGTTTTGGGGGATCGAGCTAAGTTTCAGAATTTCAAAAATAATTGTAAATTGTTTTTTGCCTTAAAATCTAAGTCCTCAGGCAACGCAGCGCAGCAGGTTCAAATTGTCATCTCTCTCCTGCGCGGCGATCCTCAGGATTGGGCTTTTTCCCTGACACCTGGGGATCCTGTTTTGAGTGATGTTGATGCATTTTTTCAGGCTTTGGGGTTATTGTACGATGAGCCTAATGTCACTGATCAAGCTGAAAAGCCTTGTTGGCATTAAATCAGGGGCTTGATGACGCTGAGTTATACTGTCAGAGATTCCGTAGGTGGGCAGTCCTGACCAAGTGGAATGACGACGCTTTGGCGGCCCTTTTTCGGAAGGGTCTGTCAGATAATGTAAAGGATGTTATGGTGGGATTCCCTGTCCCCTCTGGTCTCAATGATTCTATGTCATTAGCGATTCAAATTGACAGACATTTGCGTGAGCAGAGAAGTATGCGTGGAATAGTGTTGCCTTGTGAACCTGCTTCTGAATCCATGCAGTGTGATAGAGTGGTGTCTGGGGCACAGCGTCATGAGTTTCGAAAGCGCAATGGGTTATGTTTCTACTGTGGTAATGCCTCTCATGCTATTTCAGTCTGCCCTAAGCGGGGAAGACGTTTTGCACGCTCAGTTGTCTTGGGTAGTGTTCAGACTAAGTTTTTATTAACTGTCACTCTGATATGCTCTCTGTCCTCATTTTCTGCTCAGGCTTTCGTTGATTCTGGAGCAGCTATTAACCTGATGGATTATGATTTTGCTAAACGTTGTGGGTTTCCCTTGATACCCCTACAGAAGTCTATTCCCCTACTGGGGATCGATTCTACCCTTTGGCTGAGAATAAACCTCAGTTCTCTACTCAGGTGATAATGAGGGTTGAACCTGATCATCAGGAGTGCTGCAAATTTTTGGTTCTGCATAATCTGCATGATATTATCGTACTGGGTTTCCCTTGGTTGCAGTCTCATAATCCTGTTTTGGATTGGAAAACTGTGTCTGTAACCAGTTGGGGCTGCCAATGTGTTAATACCAAACACTCTGTTTTTTCTGCCTCCCCCCAGGCTCAGGATGTTCCTGACTTTTTGATTGATTTTTCTGATGTGTTTAGCGAAAGTAAATCTGCATCCTTGCCTCCCCATAGGAGCTATGACTGCGCTATTGAATTAGTGCCTGGTAGTAAATTCCCTAAAGGTCGCCTTTTTAACTTGTCTGTACCTGAACATGACGCTATGCGGTCTTATATCAAGGAGTCATTGGAGAAGGGTCATATCAGACCATCCTCTTCACCCTTAGGTGCCGGTTTTTTCTTTGTGGCCAAAAAGGATGGTTCATTAAGGCCGTGTATTGATTATCGTCTTTTGAACAATATTACTGTGAAATATCAATATCCGTTACCCTTGATTTCTGACCTGTTTTCCAGGGTGAAAAATGCTACTTGGTTTACCAAGCTTGACCTCAGGGGGGCATATAACCTTATTCGCATTAAGCACGGGGATGAATGGAAGACGGCATTTAACACCCCTGAGGGGCATTTTGAGTACCTTGTGATGCCCTTTGGGCTCACTAATGCTCCTTCTGTCTTCCAGTCCTTCATGAATGACATTTTCAGGGATTTTGTGGATAAATTTCTGATTGTTTATTTGGATGATATCTTGATTTTTTCCAATGACTGGGACTCTCATGTGAAACATGTTCGAACTGTATTCCAGATTTTGAGAGAGAATGCTCTGTATGTGAAGGGATCAAAGTGTCTTTTTGGCGTACAGAGGATCTCATTTTTGGGATTCATTTTGTCCCCATCTGTTATTGAAATGGACCCGGTCAAGGTTCAGGCCATCTGTGATTGGGTCCAACCTACTTCATTAAGGCTAAGTGCACACGATCAGGAATAATTGCGTTTTTTTCGCGGTTTTTCCGCGGTTTTCCGCGGTAAAAACGCGATAAAAACGCAAGCATTAAGCATCCTATACATGTTAATTGATTCCGCATGTTTTGGCCACATGTTGCGTTTTTTTCCGCGAAAAAAACGCTTTGCGGAAAAAATAGCAACATGTTCATTAATTTTGCGGAATGTAAGCGGTTCATGTGCGGTGGTACCCAGGGTCTGGAGGAGAGGAGACTCTCCTCCAGGCCCTGGGTACCATATCCCTGGTAAAACAATAATTAAAATAAAAAATAATGATATTCTCACCTTCCGGCGGCCCCCGCAGCCTTCCCGCCTTCAGCGACGCTCCCGGCAACTTCCGGTCCCAAGAGTCCTTTGCAAGAATCACCCAGATGGCATAGCGGTCTCGCGAGATGCTACGTCATCGGTGTGATTTGCCGCAAAGCATCCTTGGGACCGGAGTTGCCGGGAGCGTCGCTGAAGGCGGGAAGGCTGCGGGGGCCGCCGGAAGGTGAGAATATCATTATTTATTATTTTTACATTAGATCTTTTTACTATTGATGCGACATAGGCGGCATCAATAGTAAAAAGTTGGTCACACTTGTCAAACACTATGTTTGACTCGTGTGACCAACCTGTCAATCAGTTTTCCAAGCGATGCTACAGATCGCTAGGAAAACGCTAGCATTCTGCAAGCTAATTACGCTTGCAAAACGCTATTATTCTGGCGGGAATCAGCACACAAAAAACGTGCGTATTTCCTGCGGGAGAAGTGCGGGATTGCCGCGGAAATTTCCGCGGCAATTCCGCAACGTGTGAACTTAGCCTAAAGGCTCTTCAAAGATTTTTGGGTTTTGCCAATTTTTATCGTAAATTTATTGGTAATTTCTCGGTTATTGTTAAACCTTTAACTGATTTGACCAAAAAGGGTTCTGATGTGGTGAATTGGCCTCCTGAGGCAGTCTCTGCATTTCAGGAACTTAAGCAGAGATTCACTTCTGCTCCTGTTCTACGGCAGCCTGATGTTTCTCTACCATTTCAGGTGGAGGTTGATGCCTCTGAAATTGGGGCAGGTGCCGTTTTGTCCCAAAGAGATCCAGAGACCTCTAAAAGTAACCCTTGTGCCTTTTTCTCTCGAAAATTTTCTCCTACTGAACGTAATTATGACGTGGGTAATCGGGAGTTATTGGCCATGAAGTGGGCTTTTGAAGAGTGGAGACATTGGCTGGAGGGAGCCAAACATCAGGTTGTGGTCCTTACGGACCATAAGAATCTGGTTTATCTGGAATCTGCCAAGCGACTTAATCCTAGACAGGCCAGGTGGGCCTTGTTTTTCACACGTTTTAATTTTGTGGTTTCATTTCTTCCTGGCACTAAGAATGTTAAGGCGGATGCCCTCTCGAGGAGTTTCCTGGCGGACTCTCCTGAGTTATCTGATCCTTCTGTTATTTTGAAAGAGGGTATAGTTCTTGCCGCCATCTCGCCCAATTTGAGACTGGCTCTGGAGGGGTGTCAGGAGGATAAGCCCGAGCGCTGCCCTGTTGGGAAATTGTTTGTCCCGGACCAGTGGAAAAAGAGTGTGATGTCTGAGATTCATTGTTCCGCGCTGGCCGGTCATCCCGGAATTTTTGGTACCAGAGACTTGGTTAGTCGGTCCTTTTGGTGGCCTACCTTGTCTCGTGATGTCAGGGAATTTGTGCAGTCCTGCGGGACTTGCTCTCGCTCCAAGCCTTGCTCTCGTTCTAGTGGTTTGTTGATGCCATTGCCTGTGCCCAAGAGACCATGGACCCATATCTCTATGGATTTCATTTCCGACCTCCCTGTTTCTCAGAGAATGACCGTCATCTGGGTGATTCGTGATAGGTTTTCCAAGATGATACATCTTGTGCCATTACCTAAGTTGCCTTCCTCCTCTGAATTGGTGCCTTTGTTCCTTCAGCACGTAGTTCGTTTACACGGCATTCCTGAGAACATTGTGTCTGACAGAGGAGTCCAGTTTGTTTCAAGATTTTGGAGGACCTTTTGTTCTAAACTTGGTGTTCAATTGTCTTTCTCCTCGGCGTTTCATCCTCAGACCAATGGTCAAACTGAGAGAACAAACCAGACATTGGAGACTTATCTAAGATGCTTTGTGTCTGCTGATCAGGATGACTGGGTCTCTTTTTTGCCTTTGGCTGAGTTTGCTCTTAATAATAGGCTAGCTCTGCCACTTTGATGTCTCCATTTTTCTGTAATTCTGGGTTTCACCCTCGATTTTCTTCAGGACAGACGGAGGCTTCTGTCTGTCCAGGTGTTGACTCTGTTGTGGAGCGTATGCAACAGATTTGGGACCAGGTAGTGGAGAGGTTGTCCCTCTCTCAGGAGAGGGCCCAGCGGTTTGCTAACCGGCATAGGACTGATGGTCCTCGGTTTAAAGTGGGGGACTTGGTCTGGTTGTCCTCAAAAAATATTCCTATGAGAGTGGCATCTCCTAAATTTAAGCCTAGGTTCATTGGACCTTATAAGATCATGGAGATTCTTAATCCTGTTTCTTTTCGTTTGCTTCTTCCAGGGACATTTAAGATCCATAACGTGTTCCACAAGTCCTTGTTGAAGAGGTTTGTTGAGCCAGTGGTTCCTACTACTGTGCCTCCTGACCCTGTTTTGGTTGAGGGCAATCTGGAGTATGTGGTTGAGAAAATATTGAATTCTCGTTTTTCTAGACGGAAATTCCAGTATTTGGTTAAGTGGAGAGGTTATGGTCAGGAAGACAATTCTTGGGTGTTTGCTTCGGACATCCATGCTAGGAGACTCATCCGTGCGTATCATAGAACTCATCCTGACCGACCTGGTTGCTCAAGTGAGGGTTCGGTGACCCCTCCTCAAGGGGGGGGGTACTGTTGTGAATGGACTTGAAATGAGTTCTGAGCAGAGGCTCCCTCTGGTGGTTACAAGCGGTACTGGACTGTCCAGTGAAGATTGTGAGGAGTGGGAATCAGGTGTTACTGACTGGTCTTATATAAGGGAGTCGCCTTCCCATCAGGGTTGCCGGTGATCAATTGTTCTGGTCTCACTCCATGATTCCTGTTTCCCTTGTAGCCTGCTGTGTCGTGTCTGCATCTCCTGCTAACAGATAACACATTTTCTTCTTTTTGTTTTTGT
>JARQOD010008158.1:0-36678 GCA_033576555.1 Oophaga sylvatica
AAAGTTGGGGGGAGACTGATGCAATTTACCCCGGGGAACCCCTGTCCGGGCCCGAGAGGTTCCAATGTAACGTACAGCTACGCAGGGCAGAAGATCCGGGTGGTGACTGTCGGGGGCGGCAGCTCCGGACCCAGATTTACAGGTGGGAGGAATGGAACCATGAGGGCAGAGTCTCAAAATGATCCCCACAGGTGCCCCAAGTGGAAGCTTTGTTGGGAAAAACCAGGAATGTTTGCCAAAAAAAAGATTTTGGGCGCACAATCACACACAAAAACCCCACAGGGGATGCGCACCAATCCGGGAATGGTACCGCCAGATACCCCCACGAGGTCCAGGAGGTGAAGGGATGCTGTCGCAAATATTGAAGAGGGGGTTTATCCGTGAAAGTCCAAGCCATGGCTCCCCATATCTGGTGAGGAAGAAGGACGGATCCCACCTTCGGTAACACGCCGGCTCAACGCTTGCACAGGCGTGATATACCCATGCCAAGGATAGAGGGGTCTCTTCCGTTAGGAATGCCAATACTTTTCCATGCTAGATCTCGACGCGGTTACTGGCAAGTACCAATGTCCAATAACCTAGCCAAGCCACCTTATACCCCAATGGGGCTGTACGAGTTCGACCACATGCCTTTCGGCCTACCAATGCCCCAGGAACTTTAGCCCTCAGGAGAGATGTTTGGGGACCTAACTTTGAACTACTCGATTTACTTGGACAATATCTCTCTTTGCCCCCACCTTTGAAGAACATTTGCAAAGGCGGTTCGAGTCGGCTACAAAGTACTGGTTGAAAGCGAAACCTCAAATTGTCACCTCTTCCAGACCGAAATTGAATACTTGGGGCACTCGTCTCTGCGAAGAGGAAGCCTTCTCAGGAGAAGACGTGCGTCAAATCCAACCTCACAAACTTGAAAGATTTACATGCATTATTTGGGACTCCACCGGATACTTCCGGCGCTTCTTAAAAACTTTACCCGCATTGCACCCCCCCCCCCCTTTGGAGCTGTTGAAGGAGTACCCTCTTGTGCCAAAAACAGAACATCAGGGGAAACGTCGGAAGAAGCATCCCTAGCTGTTATTTTGGGGGGGTCTGAGGAAAATTGCAAGAATAGCCAAAGAACAATCCCACCAGGAGGCTAGAAATATGGATTGCGGACCCTAAACTAACCGCAACACTAGAATGCCGTGGACTACCACGGTGATCCTAGACGCCCTCGCAAGCCGAAAATAGCTACCACCAAAAAAAAGGCAAAATGAATCACTCCCCTTACAGAATCCCCAAAGAAATAGGAAGCCCCCAAACATGTAATGGCGGTTAACCAGAAAAAATCGAACCAACAGAAAATAAATAGCAAACGCGGGGGCCCCATCTGTCTAGATAGAAAAGTATAGGAAAGAATTCTGACTGAAAACCCAAAAAAAACCCCCGACAAAAATACCAACTTCTTAAACAAAAAACCGAGCTTACAAACTCTACCACCTAAATCACATCCTGGTTAACACACAGCAATTCAGCAAATAAAAAGTGCATAGGAAACAGGCAAAAGTGCAAACACAAACGAGCACAATTTCAGCGCCAGGCCCCCAAAAGGGGACAAGGCTGAAGTCTACTGCTAAGACAAACCCAGAAGGAAAATCCAACCAGAGGAAAAAAAAACACAAATCACTTTCTGAATGAGAGCAAACAAGCTGAGCTCCAAGCAAGACTGGGAAGAACAATTGATTACCGGCAAGGCTGAAGGAGTTCAGGTATTTATATCAGCCATTCAGACCATTAAGGCCATTCAAATTAGTTCATTACCCTTAGCGCCCCACCGGATTCGGACGGGGCAATAGCATTCATCTTTCTGCCTTAGGTTTAGCTATCTCTCCGGCTGGACGAGGCGTCTAGGATCACCGTAGTACGCTCCACGCTATTCTGTGTTGCGGTTTATTTAGGGTCCTGCAATCCAATAGTTTCCCCTCTCTGGTGTATTGTTCTTTGGCTATTCTTGCAATTTCTCCTCAGCTACCGAAACATAACAGTATTACTGGCCAAACTGAAAATAATGATACTCAACAGAAAGAAAAAGGTTGACCTCGAGATTGGGCGGTGCCGTTTTGTCACAAGGGATCCAGAGACCTCTAAGAGTAAACCCGTCCATTTTCTCTCTAAATTTTTTTAAAAATGAACGTAATAAGAGTGGGTAATCGGGAATTATTGGCCATGAAGAGGGCCTTTGAAGAGTGAGACATTGGCTGGAAGGAGGGCCCAAAATCAGGTGGTGGTCTCAGGCCAAAGAACCTGGTTTACTCGAATCAGCCAACACTTAATCCTAACAGCAGGTGGGCCTTGTTTTCACAATTTTAATTTTGTGGTTTCTTTTCTTCTGGCACTAAGAATTTAAGGTGGATTCCCCCGAGGATTTCTTTGGATTCTCCTAGTTATCTATCCGCTGCTGTTTCCCTTGAAAGAGGGTGATTCTTCCTCCATCTCGCCCAATTTGGACCGCCTTGGAAGGGTGTCAGGAGGATAACCTAGCGCTGCCCTATTGGGAAATTGTTTGTCCCAAACCATTAAAAGTGATGTCTGGATTCATTGTTCCCTTGGTAGTCACCCGGATTTTTGGACCAGAGCTTGGTAGTCATCCTTTGGTGGCCTGCTTTTTCGGATGTTCAGGGACTTTGTGCAGTCCTTGGGACTTGCTCTCGTTTCCAACCTTGCTCTCTTCTAGTGGTTTGTTATGCATTACCTGTACCCCAAGAGGCCATGGACCCATATTTCTATGGTTTTATTTTCCACCTCCCGTCTCTCAAGAATGCCCCTTTCTTGGTAATCTGTGTAGGTTTCCAAGATGAACATCTTTTCCATTACCTAAGTTGCCTCCCCCTCCGAATTGGGCCTTTGTTTTTTTCAGCACGTGGTTCGGTACATGGGATTCCAGAGAACATTGTGTCTGACAAGGAGTCCAGTTTGTTTTCCTTGATTTCCCCTCAACCAATGGCAAACCGATTGAACAACAAAACCTTGAGACTTATTGAGATTTTTGTGCTGCTGATCAACATCGGGTCTCTTTTTGCCTTTGGCTAGTTTGCTCTTAATAAAGGGCACCGCCACCTTATGTCCCATTTTTCTGCAATTCTGGGTTCACCCCGATTTTCTCAGACAGCAGACTTCTGTCTCTCCGGGGGTTGATCTATTGTGGACGATGCAGCAATTTGGGACCAGGTATGGAGGGTTGTCTCTCTCCAAGAAAGACCCAGGGTTTGCCAACCGCATAGGATGATGGTCCTCGTTTTAAAGTGGGGGACTTGGTTTGGTTGTTCCAAAAATATCCCTTTTTTTTTAAGGTTGCATCTCCAAAATTTAAGCAAAGGTTCATTGAAACCTTATAAGTCATGGAAATTATTCATCCGGTTCCTCCATTGCTTCTTCCAGGGACAATTTAAGACCAAGTGTTCCCCAAAAAGTCCTATTGAAGAGGTTTGCCGCCAGTGGTTCCTATCTGCGCCCCCGACCTGTTTTGGTTGGGGCAATTTGGAGAGTGGTTAGAAAAAATTGGATTGTCGTTTGGCAACGGAAAATCCATATTTAGTTAAGTGGAGAGGTTTGGTCAGGGGACAATTCTTAGGTTTGCTTCGGACCCAGCTGGAAACTGACCACCTATCCGAGCCATCCTGAGGCCGTTTCACAGGTGAGGGTTCGGTGCCCCCCCAAAAGGGGGGGTACTGTTGAATACCGGACAACTCCTAGCTGGGCTCGCTCCGGGGTTGCTGAGGGTAATGAACTAATTGCTTGAAGGCCTTAGCTGGCTCTGAATGGTCTGATATAAGTGACCTAACTCCCTTCAGCCTTGGGTAATCAATTGTTCTTCCAGTCTTGCTTGGAGCTAGCTTGCATTCCTGCTCTCATTCAATAAGTGATTTTGCGTTTTTTTCCTCTGGTTGGATTTTCCTTGATTTTTGCTGCTTACAGTAGATTCACCGGTCCCCTTTTGGGGGCCTGGCGCTGCAATTGTGCTCATTTTGTTTGCATTTTTGCTCTGTTCCATGTCTGTTTGTTAGTGCTTAGGAGGCAGGAACAACGCCGGCGTCGAACTCCTAATGTGGTAACTTATGGGTTGCAGATTCCTAACTAACCACACAACTAGAGGTAGCCGTGGAGCGTTCCTACGGTGACCTAGACGCCTAGTCGCAGCTGAGAGATAAACACCTATAGGCAAAAGTAAAGCATCTGCCCCGGACAGACCCCCAAAAAATAGGAAGCCCCAAACAGTAATAGGGTGGACAAGAAGAAAGCAGGATACAGACAGAAAATAGAATGAGTAAACCGCTGGGGCCACAAGTAACAAATGGATGGACAGGAGAGATTACTTTCTGCAACCCAGAAAACCCAAAAAAAATCCAACAATTCGATAACAAAAATACTGAATCACACGATCTCGCCACCCATAAATCAGATTCAGTGGAACAAAACCAAGTGCAGCCGCTGAAAAGCTGGAAAAAGCAAATGAAAAAAACAACAGTGGCTAAAGACAAACTGGGGAGCACACCCCAGGAGGGGATCCCTGTCCTCCACAAATGTGCAAAAATATGCAAAAGCAAGCACAAAAAGAAAAGCAGAAAAATACTTTCTGAAAGCAGCAGACCAGGCAAGCACCACAAACTTCCAAATGAACCAGGAACCCCAATTGAGAGCAGAACTTGACATCGGGACCATCTTGGGAGGGAACCTCCTTAATATAGTCCAGTCATGATCCCAGATTGCCATTCCTCGCTGGAAGGTTCATGCTATCTGTAACCACAAGAGGGAGCCTCTGTTTCATAAAGACCCCCCCTTGAGGAGGGGTTCCGAATCCCCTTTGCAACCGGCCGATCAGGATGAGCTCCTGATAGGCACGGATCAGTCTCCTAGCTGGATGTCCGAACAAACACCCAAAATTGTCCCCTGACCAAACCTCTCCACTTAACCAAATCTGGAGTTTTCCGTCAGAAAAGCGAGAATCCAATATTTTCTCAATCATATCCCAATTGCCCTAACCAAAAAGGTCGGAGGCAAAGCCATAGAACCACTGTCACAAACCCTTCAATAAGGACTTGTGGAACACGTTATGGATCTTAAATGTCCCTGGAAGAGCAAACGGAAAAAGGAAACCGGATTAAGAACTCCATTTCTAATAAGGTCCAAGAACCTAGGCTTAAACTTTGGAATGCAAAAACCCTCATAGGGATATTTTTGGGACAACCAAACCAAGTCCCCCTCTTTTAAACCGGGACCATCACCTAGCCGGTTGGCAACCGCTGGCCTTCTCTTGAGGAAGACAACCTCTCCACTACCTGGTCCCAATTGCTGCATTCGCTCCACAACAAGTCAACCCCGGACAGACAGAAGCCTCCGCCTTCCCGAAAAAATGAGGGTGAAACCCAGAATTGCAAAAAAATGGAGACTCAAGGTGGCAGAGCTGCCCTATTATTAAGACAAACCACCAAAGGCAAAAAGGACCCACTGTGATCACCCGAACAAAACATCTCAAAAAATCTCCAGGTCTGGTTTGTTCTTCATTTGTCTGGTTGAGGATGAAATGAGAGGAAAAAGATAATTGAAACAAGTTTAGAACAAAATGTCCTCCAAAACGGAAACAAATGGACTCCTCTGTCAGACACAATATTCTGTGGAATGCCATGTAACCGAACCACGGCTGAAGGAAGAAAGGCACCAACCGGAGGAGGAGGCAACTTAGGTAATGGCACAAGATGTATCATCTTGGAAAACCTATCACAGATTACCCAGTAACGGTTCATTCTCTGAGAGACAGGAGGTCGGAATTAAAATCCATAGCGATATGGGTCCATGGCCTCTGTGGGCCACAGGTAATGGCATCAACAACCACTAGAGTGAAGCAAGGGCTTGGAACGAGAGCAAGTCCCACAGGGACTGCACAAAGTCCCTGACATCACGAGACAAAGTAGGCCACCAAAAGTACCGACTCACCAAGTCTCTGGTACCAAAAAATCCCGGGATGACCAGCCAACGTGGAACAATGAATCTCAGACATCACACTCTTTTTCCACTGGTCTGGGACAAACAATTCCCAACAGGGCGCATTCAGTTTATCCTCCTGACACCCCTCCAGAGCCAGTTTCAAATTGGGCGAGATGGCGGAAAGTACTACACCCTCTTTCAAAATAACAGCAGGATCAGATAACTCAGAGAATCCGCAAAGAACTCCTTGAGAGGGCATCTGCCTTAACATTCTTAGTGCCAGAAAAAAGAAACCACAAAATTAAAAAGTGTGAAAAACAAGGCCCACCTGGCCTGTCTAGGATTAAGTCGCTTGGCTGATTTGAGATAAACCAGTTCTTATGGTCTGTGAGGACCACCACCTGATGTTTGGCTACTTCCAGCCAATATTTCCACTCTTCAAAGGGCCCACTTCATGCCAATAACTCCCTATTTACCCACGTCATAATTACTTTCAGTTGGAGAAAACGTTCGAGAGAAAAAGGCACAAGGTTACTCTTAGAGGTCTCTGGATCCCTTTGGACAAAACGCACCTGCACCAATTTCAGAAGCATCAACCTCCACCTGTAACGGTAAGAGAACATCAGGCTGCCGTAGAACAGGAGCAGAAGTGAATCTCTGCTTAAGTTCCTGAAACGCAGAAACTGCCTCAGAGGCCAATTCACCACATCAGAACCCTTTTGGGCAAATCAGTCAATGGTTTAACCAATACCGAGAAATACCAATAAATTTACGATAAAAATTGGCAAAACCCAAAAATCTCTGAAGAGCCTTTAATGAAGTAGGTTGAACCCAATCACAGATGGCCTGAACCTTGTCCGGTCCATTTCAATAACAGATGAGACAAAATGAATCCAGAAATGAGACCTTCTGTACGCCAAAAAGACACTTTGATCCCTCACATACAGTGCATTCTCTCTCAAAATCTGGAACACGTCCGAACAGTTTCACATGAGAGTCCCAGTCGTTGAAAAAATCAAGATAATCATCCAAATAAACAATCAGAAATGTATCCACAAAATCCCTGAAAATATCATTCTTATGGATTGAAGACGAAGGGCATTAGTGACCTGTTAAAAATTTAATTTTGTATCATTTTCAAGGACTTGTTACCAGATGCGATAATTTAAAGAAAATGTCACGTTTCTTATAAAAAAAATGTAGTGTTTATTGGACTGTCCATCAAAAACATCATTACAGGAAAATAAAATGAGTGAATAGTTAAGAAGAGATTGTCCATTTGTCCATAGCAAAACTTGTACACATCTTTTCCTTGGTGTCCTGAATGGTAAAAAGACATTCTGTCTTTGTCACAGCGTCTCAAGGAAGCAACACGTGGTTACATAGCAGCTGTCCATAAAATGTCCATGTGTCTGAAGAGAGAGCGAAGAGTAAGAGAGAGCCCCCCTCCTTCGTGTAGTCTTATATATAAGTCCCTTAGATCACGTGGTCTCTATATATGGGGATCACACTTTACCATACAGAATAGCATGTGTAATATCACTGAAAGTCAATGTGCCTCAGTACAGAATTGAGTATATAAAGATAAATCCATAACCAATAATTAATATTTGACAATTCCCCTTTGAGGGTGACAGACATTATTTGGAACCCTCAAAGTAGAGAAGTTCATCTTTAGGATAATCAGATTTTCTTCTTCTTTTCTTTTTTCTTTGGAAAAAATAATTTAATTTTCATAATAAATAATAATAATAATAATATCAGATTATTGTTATACACACTCAATAACATAATTATGTGAATTCATGTTAAGGTAAGCCGTGACCAATGTTCATATAAAATATGTGTATATACTTTCCTAAACTAATCGAAGCATCTCTGGTCCAGTCATCATCATCTGATGTCCATCTGGTCTTCATCTTGACGTCTTGTCTTGATTCTTTGAAAACACAGTCCTTTATACGATAATTTCCATTGAAATAACATGTAGATATTGTGGAGACCGTGTGTCATGTGTCAATCAAAGTCCATAAATTCAAATTGTTGATAAGAAAACAAATTCCATTGATGAAATGAAGCTTTAATATCAGAGCAGTGTCACCTTTAAAGACCTGGACTTACATTGCTCGCCTTGGATATTTCTGGAATCCTCCATGCCATCCGCACTGGTCTTGGAACAGGTGTGACGTCTTTGGTCAGCAAAGCAAGGGTTAAAAGACTCTTCCTTGCTAAAGATAGCACCATAACCAATCCTTAGTCCTAATGCACAGGACTCATGTCAGGGTTGTAGCTTCCTGACAATTACCTTATTGTTCACCAGCTTTTCATTGAAGCTTCATAGGTGATAGGAAACCACTGGAACGTGATAAAAACGTGATAACACAGTTCATATTAGCATCACAGGATCATCGTCCTCTGCAGTCGTGGTTGTCAGGTTTAGATACGCAATCGTGGCTGTCAGTGGTGGATACTGCAGTTGTTGTCAGTGATGAAATGAATTGTAATTGACACAGTCTATTATTACTCAGACATCATATAGCCTTTTACCTTCTGGAACTTCGGCTTTTTCTTCTTGCAAACTTGTCAAAATTACTTGAATTTAGAAAATATGAAAAGTCTTTATAACGTAATTCCAATATCTTGCTTGAGTCTTCATTCCCTATTCTATACCAAATCTGGTAATTTTCCTAACCTATAATATCACAGCCGTACCATAGCAATCAGTAATATCCATAGAATTATAATCGAATAGTAATGGAATTCATGTTTGTGTAGTAAAAACAATAAGATAATGCATTATTAACCATATTCTTCATGAGACAGAACATTTTTATGTCATAGTGTAATTACCTTTTCAACCCATAGGAGTCAGTGTATTTTTTATGTAACAAGTGTTTCCATCTTTAATACTAAAACTTTATTAATGGAATATATTTATTAGACCAATAATAGGTAAGAATGTATAGCCATGAACCAAAATGTGAATATGAGTGAATGAATGAATAATGAAAGAATTATTGTATTTATCAGAATTAAAACATTTTCTTTCATGAAACGATATTTTCACTATATTTAAATGAGCAATATTCTCATACTAGACATTACTTTATTAAATATTGATGTTTTTTTTTTCTCTTGATTGAGATAAAAAATAAAAATTAAGAATCAAAATAGGATAAATGAAGAATAAAAATTAAAAATGAAAATTAAGAATAAAAATGAATAAAAAAAAATAAGCCTTTATATGTTTATGAACAAATGCTGAGTGTTTTGTTCTCAGTAACACATACCCTTAATATTTCCTTATCTGATGATTTCATATTTGTTATGACCTTTTGTTACCAAAATAATCATCTTATGCACTTTGCATGTAATCCCCTTCTAGTGTAAAGAAATGACTCTTTATAATACTTAATGTTATTATCTCTATAGTTATACCATTGTACCTTTTTATATTCTTTAAAATGTGTGAAGAAGAGGTATTGATGAAATGTGATGATGTATTTCAGGATCAAAACACATTTCCCCCTTAACCCCTTCACCCCCAAGGGTGGTTTGCACGTTAAATGACCGGGCCAATTTTTACAATTCTGACCACTGTCTCTTTATGAGGTTAAACCTGGAACGCTTCAACGGATCTCGCGATTCTGAGATAGTTTTTCTCGTGACCATTGAACTTCATGTTAGAAGTAAAATTTTTCTTCGATATAACTTGCGTTTATTTTTGAAAAAAATGCAATATGGCGAAAATTTTTTAAAATTTTGCATTTCAAACTTTGAATTTTTATTCCCTTAAAACAGAGGAATATATCACAAAAAATGTTAAGAATTAACATTTCCCACATGTCTACTTTACATCAGCACAATTTTGGAACCAAATTTTTTTTTGTTAGGAAGTTATAAGGGTTAAAAGTTGACCAGCGATTTCTCATTTTTACAACAAAATTTACAAAGCCTTTTTTTTTAGGACCACCTCACATTTGAAGTCACTTTGAGGGGTCTATATGGCAGAAAATACCCAAAAGTGACACCATTCTAAAAACTGCATCCCTCAAGGTACTCAAACCACATTCAAGAAGTTTATTAACCCTTCAGGTGCTTCACAGGAACTAAAGCAAACGTAGGAAAAAATGAATATTAACTTTTTAGCCACAAAATGATCTTTTACAAACTTTTTTTTTTTTCACAAGGGAAAAGGAGAAAATGGACAGATAAGGTTGTTATGCAATTTCTCCTGAGTATGCCAATACCCAATATGTGGGGGAAAACCACTGTTGGGCACACGCAGAGCTCGTTAAGGGAAGGAGCGCCGTTTGACTTTTTCAAACTAAATTGGCTGAATTGAGATTGGACGCCAGTCGCGTGGTGGAGAACCTCTGTGCGCCTAAACAGTGGAAACCCCCCACAAGTGACCATTTTGGAATTTGTTTATAATCCTGGTGTGAAAAAAAAAAAATTTCCACAAAAAAAGATTTTTTTAGTCCCAAATTTTTGAATTTTCCCAAGGAAATTGGACCCCAAAAGTGTTGTCCAATTTGTCCTGAGTACGCTGATACCCCATATGTGGGGGCGGGGGGAAACTGTTTGGGCGCACGGCAGGGCTTGGAAAGGAAGTAGTAAAGTTTTGGAATGCAGACATTGTGTAAGGTTCTGTGTACATGTTCCTGAACCTCAGTTTTTTCGTCAGCCATTTTACTTTCTGTTTGCTGCAGCTATCTTGCCCTCAGTCAATATGGAGTTTCCAGCTTGCATGTTCCCGCCCTGATTCTCTCCTTTTGCTTCTTAAGCAGCCACAGCTGAGCAATCAGTGCTTCAGAATCAAGCCTGCAGTGAACCTGTGACCTGACTCCTGGAAGCCCTTGGATTTGTACTCCAGTTTTCCTATTGTGGAACTTTGGAACACTCGTGGACTTTGAACCTTGCTATTTGATAAATCCACGTTTGCATGGACTTACGTAACAGTGAAGAGATCCTGAACCTGTTGTGGAGAGTGATTGCTGAGCTTAAGTTACTCTGGCCTGCTGTGTCTCCTGCTTTTGTATCTGCAAACTGTGTGACTATTATTGCCACTTGTATGAAGTAATACAAGACCTTCTATATCAAACCTGTGACTCCTGTGTTTTCATCGCACCCAAGCACAAGACACTATATGAACTGTACTACTACATTACAAGATTCTGAAGCAAACGTTAGTGTCTGCTGGGTCTGGAAAGGCTGTGTCTGCTGTAACTGTGGATATGGATGTCCGGTTGTACTTTCTGTGATGACAGTGGTTGTGACTTCTCACAACCTTCCAGGTGAGCAATTCCCTTAAGTTTTTTTTCTGCAGTGTTACCACAGTAAACACTATGTTTTTTTTTTTTCTTTCCTCTTTTGTGTCTGCTGTAACTGTGGATATCAGATGTCCGGTTGAACTTTCTGTGATGATAGTGGTTGTGACTTCTCACAACCATTCAGGGAGCAGTTCCCTTATTTTTTTTCTCTCTGCAGTGTTTACCACAGTAAACACTATTGTTTTTTTTTTTTCTCCTCTCCTCTCCTTCCAGTACTCCTGTCTTAAAAGATCTGGAAAATGGAGGCCCGATAAAGGAACTTTCGAGTGACTGATAATATCCTTGCAGATTTGCAGAATATAAAGACCCGTTTTAAAACCTACAGGACCTCACTAATCACAATTTGCAAGTGTTTGGACAGACTGCCCAGGATTTGCGAGCCAGGATGAGGTTCTAGAGGAGCGAGTCCAGGCTCCTGCCGTGGCCCCGAGTTTCTGGGATTCCCAGTTGCCCCCTTTTCGTTTTGGCGGTGAACGTGAGAAATTCAGGGATTTATTAATCAAATGCAATCTTTTTTTTTCTGCCACATGCTTCACAATTTTCCCACTGAACGATCTAAGGTGCTTACATAATTAATTTTCTTATACAAGGCTTGATGTGGGCAAACCTCTGATTGAGACTGAGGATGAATGTTTGGATCATCTTGATGCTTTCATTTCAGCCATGGGACAGGTGTTTGATGACCCCAATCGAGGTGCAACAGCTGAAGCAGCCATGTTAGCTTTGCGCCAAGGTAAGCACTCGTAGCTGAATATGCCTTGGATTTCAGAGATGGGCCCTTGATACCACCTGGGACAGTTCCGCCAAAAAAATCTATTTTTTGAAAAGGGTTATCTCCACTGATTAAGGATGAACTTGCTCGTGCCGACCCTCCCACTGCGTTAGGTGACTTATTAACTACTGCATCCGTATTGATACTCGTCTGACTGAACGAGGCAAGAGAGATGGTTCGAAAGCAATCGCACAACCTTTTTCCTACCTTCCTCTCCAGCTAAGGAACCTTTGATAGGATTACACGGGAACCTGAACCTGAACCCATGCAGGTAGACTCTTTACAACGACGGTTAGTGATGCACGCAAGGAACATCGTTTTAAGGAGAATCTGTTTCTATTGTGGTAAGTCAGGCACTTCATTATAAAACTGCCCCAGCCGTCTCATAAGACTACTGCAGCACTCATTCACTGTGAGTGTTGCGAGAGGGGATCTGTCAGGTCCGAGCCTCAGCTCCAGAGAGATCTGCAGCAACAGATCTTGATTTCTCGGACTTAAACTCCGTTACCTCTGAGGACGTTGACTGTGTAAACGCTGCAATTTTTTCAAGTTTCCTCAGCGGTGTCCAGCTGAGTTTGTAAGAAAAACAATTCTCATTGCTTTCTTTCCATCAAACTCTGGGTTGACTCAGCTTGGGTGCTAGCTCTGCTATGATCGACTCAGGCAAGTGGAAATTTTATGGATGTCTCCTTTGCTCTGAAACAGGGGATACTTTTCAGTGAAGAAGGCTACTCAGTACAGATGGAAACTGTGGATGGCTCCCTGCTGACCTCTGGACCAGTGGATCAGGAAACAAGAGCCTTTGAGGGTTCTTATGGGTAAAGATCATCAAGAGAAACTGTCCTTTATGCTTATCTCTTCTCCCCACTTTCCATTATTCTAGGGCTACCATGGCTGCAGGCTCAGAATCCTACCATTAATGGGAGACCAAGGGAATTACACTTTCCAGAGAAACAGATGAGTCCAAAAGTTTCAGCTTGCTCTGTTCCTAAAGGAATCATGTCAGTCCCTGAACTACCAGCTGTATACCAGGACTATGTGGATTTATGTGACAAGAAGAACGCTGACCAGCTTCCCCCTCCTCACCGTCCATATGATTGTCCAATTGAATTATTGCCTGGAGCAGAGATACCTTTTGTAAGACTACCCCCTGGCGGGCCCGAGCTAAGGCTTTAAAGGATTACAAGACGAAAATCTAGCCAAGGGCTTCATACGCCCCTCTTCATCTCCTGCAGGTTGCACCCATCTTTTTTGTAAAGAAGAAAGATGGATCTTGAGACCCTGCGTTGACTTAGGGAACTCAATAAGGTACTATTAGAAACCGTTATCCATTGCCTTTAATCCCTGAGTTATTGGAGAGAGTGCGACATGCCAAAATTTTCTCTAAACTAGATCTTCGTGGGGCCTATAACTTAGTCCGTATTAGGACCTGGGATGAATGGAAGACTGCATTCAGGTCACGCTATGGACACTTGAATATCTAGTTATGCCTTTTGGTCTGAGTACCGCCCCAGCCACTTTCCAACACTTGGTGAATGACATCTTCAGGGATCTCCTAGATACATTCGTGGTGATTTATTTGGATGATATTCTAATTTTTCTAACTCCACAGAGGAACATCATGGACATGTGAGAATGGTCCTTGGAACGTCTAAGACAAAATCATCTTTACATCAAACTTGAAATGTGAATTCCATAGGACCGAAATTCAATTTCTGGGGTATGTACGTCTACACAAGGAATTAGTATGGATGGAAGCAAAACCAAGCCATCAAGGATTGGCCAAGTCCTAGAAATGTGAGGAGGTACGCGCTTCATCGGGTTTGCCAACTTCTATAGACGTTTCATTAGGAATTTCTCTGAGGTAGTGTCACCTATCACCCAACTTACCCGAAAGAGTCTACGTTCTCCTGGACTCCCCAAGCCCAGGAAGCATTTTCCCGTCTAAAGATAAATTTACCACTGCACCTATCTTAGTACATCCCAACCCCGAGCTTGCCTTCATAATAGAGGTGGATGCTTCAGACTGTGCCGTTGGAGCTATACTCTCTCAGAGAACAGGTGAGAAGAATGTCTTGCATCCCTGTGCCTTCTTTTCCCAGCAGTTGTCTTCGGCTGAGAGGAACTACGATGTGGGCAATAGAAGTTGTTGCCATTATTGCCGCCTTCAAAGAATGGAGACACCTTCTTCAGGGAGCTGCACAGCAAATAGTCGTCCTGACAGATCATCGTAACCTTGAATTATCAGGTCGGCTAAGTGCCTGACCCTCGCCAGGCTCGCTGGAATCTTTTCTTAAACCAATTTAATTTATCATTTCTATAGACCAGATCGCGCAATGGAAGGCTGATGCACTCTCTAGGATTTACTCACAGAGACACGTCCCAATTACTCCTCCTAAGACTATTCTTCCTGACTCTAGATTCCTGGAGTGATTCATAATCAAGACCTACTTAAGGACATCAAGGAAGCATACCATGCGGATTCCTTTTTGGCACAACCCCCAAGGGACGTAAGTCTTGTCTTTAAGAATGGTGTGTGGATTCAGGACAACGCCTGTATATTTCCTGAAACAGTCAGATTGAGAGTATTGCAACTCATTCACGATTCCAAGATAGCTGGGCATAGAGGAATTCTAAGACCAGGAATTTCTTTCTCGTTTCTTTTGGTGGCCCACTTGCAGGAAGGATGTTTTAAACTATGTCACTTCATGTGAGTCTGTGCAAGATGCAAAACACCTCGCTCCCACCAACTGGTCTGTTACAGCCTCTTCCCACCCCGTCCCGCCCGTGGGGATCCATTTCTATGGACTTCATTGTGGATTTTACCAACCTCTCAAGGGAAGAACAACCATTCTAGTGGTGGTTGACCGTCTAACAAAGGCAGCTCATTTTATCCCTTGTGTCGGCTTACCCCACTGCAAAACAGACATCAGATTTGATAATTAAAGATGTGTTTCGCTTACATGGAGTACCGATGAGGTTATTTCGGATCGAGGGGTGCAATTCACTTCTAGGTTTTGGCAAAATTTCTGTGCAGCATTGGACACTAAAGTAAACCTTTCTTCTGCTTTTCATCCCAGACTAATGGACAGACCGAACGAACCAATCAAACCCTGGAGCAGTACTCCGCTGCTTTATCTGCCACCTACAGGATGATTGAGTGGATTACTTCCATTAGCTGAGTTTTCTTATAACAACTCTCAGAGTGCCTCCACTAAGCAGTCTCCTTTTTACTCTAATCTAGGTTATCATCCTAACATTCTACCACGATTTCCCATAGAAACGCCTTTTACCACAGTGGCTGAAAGAATCACTCTTACAGAAGAATATGGATCTTCTAAAGTAAGAATCTGGAATCGGCTCAGGAAAGGTACAAGAAAGCAGCAGATAAATTTCGTAAACCTGCACCAGCTTTCAAGGTAGGAGACCTGGTCTGGCTGTCAACCGAAATCTTAAGTTAAGGATCCATCGTCTAAAGTTTGGGACATAAGTACATAGGACCCTAAAAAATCAGTAAAATTATTAGTGCCGTTGCTTGTCGTTTCAACTGCCCAGAACTATGAGAATCCACCCTGTCTTTCATGTATCCCTACTAAGGCTGCGACACCCAATACTTTCCTGGACGTTCTTCTCCTTGCCCTGACCCAGTGCTATCGATGGTCAGGAAGAATTTGGTGGAAAGGATTTTAGATTCCAGGTTGTATAGAAATCAGTTACAATATCTGATTAAATGGCAGGGCTACCCAGTGGAGGACAACTCATGGAACCAGTCATAACGTTAATGCTCCTCGCTTGCTCCGTCAGTTTCATCAGAGGTACCCACACAAGCCTGGTCTGAGGTCATCCGGAGGTTGTTCCTAAGGGGGGAGTAATGTAAGGTTCTGTGTACATGTTCCTGAAAACTCAGTTTTTTCGTCAGCATTTTACTTTCTGTCTTCTGCAGCTATCTTGCCCTCAGTCAATATGGAGTTTCCAGCTTGCATGTTCCCACCCTGATTCTCTCCTTTTGCTTCTTAAGCAGCCCAGCTGAGCAATCAGTGCTTCAGAATCAAGCCTGCAGTGTACCTGTGACCTGACTCCTGGAAGCCTTGGACCTTGTAATCCAGTTATTTCCTATTGTGGAACTTGGAACACTCGTGGACTTTGGAACTTTGCTATTGATAGATCCACGTTTGCAAAGGACTTATGGTAACAGAGAAGAGATCCTGAACCTGTTGTGGAGAGTGATTGCTGAGCTTAAGTTACTCTGGCCTGCTGTGTCTCCTGCTTTTGTATCTGCAAACGTGTGACTATTATTGCCACTTGTATGAAGTAATACAAGACCTTCTATATCAAACCTGTGACTCCTGTGTTTTCATCGCACCCAACACAAGAACACTATAAGAACTGTACTACTTACATTACACATTGATGGGGTCAGTTCCGTTTGCAGTGCCCCAGATGAGCCTAAACAGTGGAAAACCCCCCACAAGTGACCCCATTTTGGAAGCTAGACCCCCCAAGGAAATTATCTAGATCTTTGGTGAGCACTTTGAACCTCCAAGTGCTTCACACAAGTTTATAATGCCTGGCATGAAAATAAAAAAATCCTATTTTTTTCCCACAAAAATTATATATTAGTCACTAATTTTTTATTTTCCCAGGGTAACAGGAGAAATTGGACCACATAAGTTGTTGTCCAATTGTCCTGAGTATGTTGATACCCCATATGTGGGGGGGAACAACTGTTTGGGGGCGCACGGCAGAGGGTCGGAAGGGAAGGAGCACCATTTGACTTTTCCAACCAAAATTGGCTGGAATTGAGATTGGATGCCATGTTGCATTTGGAGAGCCCCTGATGTGCCTAAACAGTGGAAACCCCCCCCAAAGAACCCATTTGGGAAACAAGACCCCCCAAGGAACTTATCTAGATCTTTGGTGACAATTTGAACCCCAAGTGCTTCACACAAGTTTATAACGTAGAGCCGTATAATTTTAAAAAACAATTTTTTTCCACAAAAATGATCTTTTCACCCCAATTTTAATTTTTCCAAGGTAACAAAACTCCAAAAGCTATTGTGCAATTTGTCCTGAGTGCGCTGATACCCCATATGTGGGAGTAAACCACTGTTTGGGTGCATGGCAAGTTTGGAACGGAAGGAGCGTCATGTGACTTTTTCAACGCAGAATTGGCTGGACGCCATGTCGTGTTTGGAGAGCTCCGATCTGCCTAAACAGTGGAAACCCCCATAAATGACTCCATTTTGGAAACTAGAACCCTCAAGGAACATATCTAGATGTGTGGTGAGAACTTTGAACCCCCAGGTGTTTCACTAAAGTTTATAACGTACAGCCTAAAATAAAAAATCTTTTTTTTTTTTACAAAAATTATTTTTTTTCGCCCCCAATATTTAATTTTCACAAGGGTAACAGAAGAAATTGGAACCCAAAAGTTGTTGTCCAATTTGTGCTGAGTACGCTGATACCCAATATGTGGCGAAAACTACTGTATGGGCACACGTCGGGGCTCGGAAGGGAAGTAGTGACGTTTTGGATTGCAGACTTTGATGGAATGGTCTGGGTCGTCATGTCGCATTTGGAGAGCCCCTGATGCACCTAAACAGTGGAAACCCCCCACAAGTGACCCATTTTGGCAAATAGACCCCAAAAGGAACTTATCTAGATGTGTGGTGAGCACTTTGAACCCCGAAGTGCTTCACAGAAGTTTATAACGTACAGCCGTAAAAATAAAAAATCCTTTTTTTTTTTACAAAATTGATTTTTTCGCCCCAATATTTTATTTTCACAAGGGTAACAGAGAATTGGACCCCAAAAGTTGTTTTCCAATTTGTCCTGAGTACGCTGATACCCAATATGTGGGCGAAAACTACTGTATGGGCACACGTCGGGGCTCGGAAGGGAAGTAGTGACGTTTTGGATTGCAGACTTTGATGGAATGGTCGGGGGTCGTCATGTCGCATTTGGAGAGCCCCTGATGCACCTAAACATGGAAACCCCCCACAAGTGACCCCATTTTGGCAAATAGACCCCAAAAGGAACTTATCTAGATGTGTGGTGAGCACTTTGAACCCCGAAGTGCTTCACAGAAGTTTATAACGTACAGCCGTAAAAATAAAAATCCTTTTTTTTTTTTACAAAATTGATTTTTTTCGCCCCCAATATTTTATTTTCACAAGGGTAACAGAGAAATTGGACCCCAAAAGTTGTTTTCCAATTTGTCCTGAGTACGCTGATACCCAATATGTGGGCGAAAACTACTGTATGGGCGCACGTCAGGGCTCGGAAGGGAAGTAGTGACGTTTTGGATTACAGACTTTGATGGAATGGTCTGGGGTCGTCATGTCGCATTGGGAGAGCCCCTGATGCGCCTAAACAGTGGAAACCCCCCACAAGTGACCCCATTTTGGAAAATAGACCCCACAAGGAACTTATCTAGATGTGTGGTGAGCACTTTGAACCCCGAAGTGCTTCACAGAAGTTTATAACGCACAGCGGTAAAAATAAAAAATCCTTTTTTTTTGCAAAAATGATTTTTTCGCTCCAATATTTTATTTTCACAAGGGTAACAGGAGAAATTGGACCCCAAAAGTTGTTGTCCAATTTGTCCTGAGTACGCTGATACCCAATATGTGGGAGAAAACTACTGTGTGGGTACACGTTGGGGCTCGGAAGGGAAGTAGTGACGTTTTGGATTGCAGACTTTGATGGAATGGTCTGGGGCGTCATGTCGCATTTGGAGAGCCCCTGATGCGCCTAACAGTGGAAATCCCCAACAAGTGACCCCATTTTGGAAATAGACCCCACAAGGAACTTATCTAGATGTGTGGTGAGCGCTATGAAGCCCCAAGTGCTTCACACAAGTTTATAATGTACAGCCGTAAAAACAAAAAAATCATTTTTTTTTTACAAAAAATGATATTTTCGCCCCCAGTTTTTTATTTTCCCAAGGGTAACAGAAGAAATAGGACAAATTGCACAATAACGATTGGGGTCCAGAGTACGCTGATACCCCATATCTGGGAATAAACTACTGTTTGGACGCATGGCAGAGCTCAGAAGTGAAGGAGCACCGTTTGACTTTTTCAACGCAGAATTGGCTGGAATTGAGATCAGACGCCATGTCACATTTGGAGAGCCCCTGATGTGCCTAAACAGTGGAAACCCCCCAATTCTAACTCCAACCCTAACCCCAACACACCCCTAACCCTAGTCCCAACCCTAACCACAAACCTAACACACCCCTAATCCCAACACTAACCCTAATCCTAACTTTAGCACCAACGCTAACCCTAACTTTAGCCGCAACCCTAACCCTAACCCTAATGGGAAAATGGAAATAAATACATTTTTTTATTTTATTATTTTTCCCTAACTAAGGGGGTGATAAAGGGGGTTTGATTTACCAATTATAGCGGGTTTTTATGATTGGCAGCTGTCACGCTAAAAGACGCTTTTTATTGCAAAAAATAGTTTTTTGCATCGCCACATTTTGAGAGCTATAATTTTTGCATATTTTGGCCCACAGAGTCATGTGAGGTCTTATTTTTTGCAGTACGAGTTGACGTTTTTATTGGTACCATTTTTGAGCACGTGACATTTTTTGATCGCTTTTTATTTCGATTTTTGGGAGGTTAGAATGAACAACAATCAGCAATTCATGAATTTCTTTTGGGGGAGGCGTTTTTATCGTTCCGCGTGTGGTAAAATTGATAAAGCAGTTTTATTCCTCGGGTCAGTACGATTATGGTGATACCTCATTTATATCATTTTTTTATGTTTTGGCGCTTTTATAGAATAAAAACAATTTTATATGAAAAATAATTATTTTTGCATTGCTTTATTCTGCGAGCTATAACTTTTTTATTTTTTCGCTGATGATGCTGTATCGCAGCTCGTTTTTTGCGGACAAGATGATGTTTTCAGTGGTATCATGCTTATTTATATCGGTCTTTTTGATCGCGTGTTATTCCACTTTTTGTTCGGCGGTATGATGATAAAGCATTGATTTTTTGCTTTGTTTTTTTTTTTTTTAAGGGGTTCACTAAAGGGGTTAACTAGTGGGACAGTTTTTACATGGGGGGTCGTTACGGACGTGGCGATACTAAATATGTGTACTTTTATTGTTTTGTTTTTTTTATTTACAGTAAGAAATAAATTTATTGGGGAATATTTTTTTTTTTATTTTGGATTTTTTTTTTAAAACATGTTTATTTTTATTTTTTTACTTTTTTACTTTGTCCCAGGGGTGGGACATCACTGTATTTTATCAGATCGCTGGTGTGACAGTGTGCACAGCACTCTGTCACACCAGCGATCGCACAGGCAGCGCTGCAGGCTTCTCAGTGCCTGCTCTCAGCAGGCACTGAGGAAGCCGCCTCCCTCCAGGACCTCGGCACCATCTTGGATCCGGGTCCTGCAAGGAGGAAGCCCTCAGAAAAGTGCAATCACATCGTGCTGGTCTGAGGGACTCAGGGGGCGCGCAGGGAGCCCCCTGCCTGCGCGATCCTCCCCTGTGCCCCCAGTACACCGCGATCATGTTTGATCGCGGTGTGCAAGGGGTTAATGTTCCGGGAGCGGTCCGTGACTGCTCCTGACACACAGTCACGGGTGTCAGCTGTGATAATCAGCCTATGACGTACTATCCCGTCCATGGTCAGATTGGCACGGGTTTCATGGACTGGATAGTACGTCTAATGTCAGAGAGGGGTTAATACCAGAAAAAAATATTATTTTATGAAATAATTCATTTATCAAAATCAAAATGAAAAAAATAATTGTTCTATAAATTATTTATGTAACTTCTATTTTAGCTTTATACCATATATTTGTCTGAAGATGTGTACCATCTACATAACCATTAAAAATAAAAATAACATTGAATATCATAAAATTATCCTTTGGGAAAAAAGGAAAAAAATAATAATCTAAATGTAGATTTTCTTGATAAACCATTTTGATGTGTGATTACACTTATCTACTATTAACTAAAAAAAATAATTAGTAAAGGAATATATTTGAGTAGATAATATTTCATTATGTATCTTAATATTCTAATAATTGAACTGATTTGTATTATTTCTCTTAAAAACAAGTTTTTTTTGTTTTCTCGCATACCATGAATTGTGAAACCTCTCCTTTCATAAATCACATACTACATTACTCTCAGGTTATATTCACTCTTAGCAGCTGCTCATACACGCATCTGTCATCTGTCACTCAGACTGTGACACATATAAGTTTACACCACAGATTCCTCATACAAAAGGTAGGAATACATGTATATTAACCCAAATAATTGTATCCTAATTATCAATGCGCATTGTAAACTATTAAATTTAATATCTTAATATTTCTTTGAATATTCCCCAAATACACATAACAAACTTTGTGAACCATTTATATATAGAAAGAATGCAAAAAAAAAAATTGGGTTGCAGCTTTACTTGTTGCAAGGATTTGTAACTGAAACCTATAACTAAGGCCTAAAAAAAATTCTTTGACTTGCAAAGGCTGAGCTCACTGAGGCTACAAACGCTTTAAGTTACAACAAACACTGAAATAGGGATATATGGTAGCCTTATTATTAGAACAGTTTAAATGTCACATGTGTGACTGTCATGCAGTATAGGAAAGATGTGTATCTTCGTACCGTGTTAGCCAGTAGATAGAAAAATATTTAGACTTGATAGTCCCCAGTGGTTGATACCTTTTAATGGCTAACTGAAAAGATGGTAACAAATTGCAAGCTTTCGAGACTACTCCGGTCTTTGCCTGATGAAGAGACCGGAGTAGTCTCGAAAGCTTGCAATTTGTTACCATCTTTTCAGTTAGCCATTAAAAGGTATCAACCACTGGGGACTCTCAAGTCTAAATATTTTTCTGTCATGCAGTAAGAACATATTGCCATGCAAATAAATAACTTCAAAATGTTAGCAACACACAAAAACTAAATGTAGATTCAGTTAGTTATATATTATTTCCTTTTAAGTGTTAAATATATAAAATCATGCAGTTATTACAAATTCCTGTGTAAATAAAGGCATAAATCCATGTAAGAGAATTGTTCCCGATTAAGTCCTACTTTGAAGTGAAAATTCTAAGGATAAATAAGAGATAAGGTTAAATATTATATACAGAAACAAAACAATTGCAATGTCTTATACATATATATGTATTGGCTTTAATGTAATTCTAAATATTACTGTAGTTTATTTTAATTATATCACTATAGATATAGATATACAGTTATACAATCTATACTTACACAAGTATACTATATATACTGTATGAATATATATATATATATATATATATATCTACAAAAACTGTAGAACTACAGAATTATATTTGTAAAATAATTACAAATAACTGAATAATATATTGTATAATGCTTTTACTCAACATATAATTTCATTTTCAGTCAATTCCTAAACCAAATCTTATTTCTTTGTCAAAAATGTTCTGAAAAGCTCTGTTTATCATTCCTTTTTTTAATGATTGTTTGAGCAGCTCCAATAATAAATTGTAAACTGAAGACTCAGCTATGTCTCTCTGAGGAATCATCTGTTCCTGTCTTTCAATGTCCGCCATTTGTCTCTTTACAGAGCGGTTTGAACTTTGAATTTTTAACTCTTTCTGCAAAGTGGACCCTTGGATCATTTCATAAGGCTTATAACAAATATGTAATTTTCTTCGTATGTCATAGATTTGATTATGGGGATGACTCAGTTTAGGTGTAATACTATTGTAGGAACTTGAGGATTCTGATAGCGTGGGGCAATGAACAATCAGAGACGGGTTTCTTTGAATGCAAATAATGTATTTGTGAAACAGCAAAACACCCAAAAACAATATTCAAACAACCCGTAGTGATATGCAATGAGTCCATATATATATACACAAGTCCAGTTATATGAATCCGGATATATAAGTCCTTGAACCTCTATAGCGAGGGTGGTAAAGTTCTTACGACGGAGTCCTCACACAAATGTGACCACAAGGTAAGTCTGATGCACAGATAACGTGGCTGGATTTACACACTGCTGGTGTGTGAAGAGTCAGATCCAGGTAAGCAGAAAACACAGGAAGGTCCAGGAACAAGTTAATCTCAGTTGTGGCTTAATTCAGAGAAGTCCAACAACAAGTTCATATGTCCGTAAGATTTCAGTAACAGTTCCAACAGCTATCACCAGAGGTAATGCACGAAGGGTTAAACAGCAACAGTTCAGAAACACAGTTCTTATCAAATGGAGTGAACCAAGGGTTAAATTCCCAAGTCAACAGTTTAGTAATAACACAGTATGTGCAACTTACATATGCAGAGAATGTCCAGAGCCATGGGTAGAAACTGCTGTGGCTGAGAAACACCTGAAGATAAAGTTATGCACTTTCCTGGTAAATACACAAAAGCTCTGTGAGAAACAAAGCAGCTGGGTTGCAGAGAAACAGAAGCAGAATATTCCAGCAGTGAAGCCAGCACCTGAGCCGGGTTTTAAACAAACGAACAGGAAGTAGGGCACAGAAAACAGCAAACTCCATTTTAACAAAGGGCAAAATCATTGACAAAGTTACCTAGAAAACCCGGAATACTGACATTACTCCCCCCCCTAAAGACGGCCTCCGGACGGTCCTGGACCAGGCCTGTCCGGGTATCTCCGATGAAACTGAGCAATCTTCAGAGGCGCATTGATGTTACTTACTGGTTCCCAAGAATCATTTTCAGGAGAGTAACCTTGCCATCTAACTAGATACTGAAGCCGGTTTCTATGAAGTCTCGAATTAACAATATCCTGTACCACGAATTGTTCTTCGCCATCAACCAACACTGGTGGAGGGGGAGGTACGATACGTCCCTGAAATGTGTTAGGAGAGACTGGTTTTAATAAGGAAACATGAAATACTGGGTGTACCTTTAAAGTCCGTGGTAGCTTCAACCGACAGGCAACAGAGCTCACAATCCCAGTGATCTTGAATGGACCGATGAATTTCTGTCCCAGTTTCTGCGAAGGAACACCCAATTTTAGATTCTTGGTGGACAACCAAACTGAGTCTCCTACCTTATACATAGGTGCTGGTTTCCGGAATCTATCGGCCGATTTCTTGTAACGCTCCTGTGCTGTGGTCAGGGAGTCCTTCAAAACTTCAAGATTACGTTGCAACGCCGTCACTCTGTCTTCAACCGCTGGTACCGAAATCGTAACCGGAGACCTAGGCAAAATACTTGGATGATAACCCAGGTTGGCAAAAAAAGGCGTTACCTTCGTGGAACTGCTTTGGGAGTTGTTGTACGAAAATTCCGCTAGAGGAAGTAGCTTCAGCCAATCGTCCTGCAAATGACTGACGTAACAGCGTAGATATTGCTCCAAGGTTTGATTTGTCCGTTCGGTCTGCCCGTTGGTCTGAGGATGGTATGCAGAAGACAAGCAAACATTAATGTGGAGCGCAGAACAAAATCCTTTCCAAAATCTAGAGGTAAATTGTATTCCCCGGTCAGAAATGATGTCATCTGGTACCCCATGCAGCCGGAAAATGTTCTGGATAACTAGATCTACTGTCTCTGTAGCTGAGGGAAGACCAGCACACGGAATGAAATGAGCAGCTTTCGTTAAACGATCTACTACCACCAAAATAGTATTTTTTCCACCAGAGGTGGGTAACTCCACAATAAAGTCCATCGAAATAGACCCCCAAGGGCGAGACGGTACAGGTAGCGGTTTAAGAAGACCAGTAGGTGAAACGCGAGGAACCTTGTACCGGGCACAAACTTCACAAGAGCGGACATAGTCATTCACATCCTTTAAGCAGGTAGGCCACCAAAAAAAACGAGTTAACAATTCCTGCGTCTTCTGTACCCCCCTATGACCAGCCAATTTAGAGTCGTGGACCAATCTGAGAACTCGAAGTCTTACAGCCTCTGGGACATAAATACATCGATCTCTAAGCCACACACCATTCCGAAGGACAAGATTCACATTGTCAGGTGGAGCTGCAAGAAATACGTCACCGTCATAGGCCAGCTTGATCTCCTGCCACAAGTCCCGGTTCCGGAGCACTCCAACGAAATTGGCCTCCGACAAGATGGTCTTCGACGGGGTCCCAGGCACGGAATCCACGGTATGGATTCGGGATAATGCGTCAGCTTTCCCATTACGTGAACCTGGGCGGTACGAAATAATAAAATTAAACTGGTTCAAGAACAAACTCCACCTAGCTTGTCGAGGAGAAAGACACCTGGCAGACTTAAGGAATTCCAAATTGCGATGATCCGTGAGTACTACTACCTGCTGAGTTGCCCCTGCAAATGGTGTCTCCATTCCTTAAAGGCAGAAATAATTGCCAAAAGTTCCTTATCTGCCACATCATAGTTCAGTTCTGCAGAAGATAACCTACGAGAGAAGAAGGCACACGGGTGCAGCAAACCTTTGTCTCCGGTACGTTGTGAGAGGATAGCTCCCAATGCACAGTCAGACGCGTCCACCTCCACGATAAAAGGCTGTGCAGGATCCGGATGCATCAATATTGGAGCCGTGGTAAAACAACCCTTCAGGCGATCAAAAGCTTCCTGAGCTTGCGAAGACCATTCAAACTTCTTCCCCTTCTTGGTGAGGAGAGTGATGGGACGGACAATTTCTGAAAAATTTCGGATAAACCGTCTATAAAAGTTAGCAAAGCCAATGAATCGTTGTACCTCCTTAATGTTTCCTGGTACCGGCCAGTCCAAGATTGCCTGGATCTTGCTGGACTCCATATTCAATCCCTGAGGCGAGATAACATAGCCTAAAAATTGAATTTCAGAACAATGGAACTCACACTTTTCGAGTTTGATGTACAAATGATTATCTCTCAAACGTCTAAGTACGGTCTTGACATGTTCCTGATGTTCCTGTAAGGAGTCAGAAAAGATTAAGATGTCATCAAGGTAAATTACCACATATTGGTCCAATAAATCCCTGAAAATGTCGTTGGCTAAATGTTGAAAAGCAGCAGGAGCGTTACAGAGTCCGAATGGCATCACCAAATATTCAAAATGTCCATACCGGCATCTAAAAGCTGTCTTCCATTCGTCTCCGGGCCGTATACGGAGTAAATTATATGCCCCACGAAGATCTAATTTGGTAAATACTTTGGCCTGGCGAACTCTTTCCAACAATTCTGGAATTAGGGGCAACGGGTACCTGTTACGAATGGTTACCTTATTTAACTCCCGGTAGTCAATGCAGGGTCTTAGAGTACCATCCTTCTTCTTTACAAAGAATATTGGAGCTCCCGCTGGTGAAGAAGATGGTCGGATAAACCCCTTGGCTAAATTCTCATCTATATACTCTCGTAAAGATTTTAATTCCGGAGCCGCCAACGGGTAAACATGGCCGAAAGGAATCGCTGCTCCAGGAAGCAATTCTATGGGGCAGTCATACGGTCTATGTGGGGGAAGTTGATCTGCCTTCCTTTTATCACAAATGTCTGAGAATTCCTGATAAATCAGAGGGAGAGTAGGTACCTGTATCACCTCTTCCAAGTTCTGGGTAACTGGAGCCGCCACAGTTGGACTGATGGTAGAGCTGCACTTCGGGAGAAAGGTTATCTCCTTGGTTTCCCAATTGATGATTGGATTTTGTGACCGTAACCAGGGAATTCCTAAAATTACAGGAAAATGAGGAGAAGATATTAACATAAATGAAAGTGTTTCTTGATGGTCTGGTTCCATCTTACACTCCAGAGGCACTGTCTCCCGATCTACTGGTCCAGAAACTAATGGGGAACCATCCACCGTTTCCATAGTGATTGGTGAAGCTCTTAGTTGGGTCTTTATACCATGTTCCTCTGCAAAAGAAGCATCCATGAAATTCCCACCTGCTCCAGAGTCTATCATGGCAGAACTTGATATCCACTGTTCCTCCCACTGAATCTGTATAGGAAGAGAACAATGTGAATATTTCTCCCCTTGATCTTTAGGGGAAGTCGGCATCAGTATTGGGGGAAAAACCGCATCTAGATGTAGACTGGTTTCCGAAACTTCAGACTCAGCGTCTGTGTTATCATAATCCCCTACTACCGCCAACACCTTGTTGGGTCGCCTAGGACATTTAGGACAATTGATGAGGAAATGGTCCGATTGACCACAATAGAAACATAAGCGCTCACGGAAACGGTGTTCGCGGCGTTCATTATTCTCACGTCTCTGCAGTGAGTCCACCTGCATAGGCACCTCCTCAGCCTCTCGCGGGTTTTTGCCTGTGGTTTCCCTGGACGGAAGAGAGTAATTAGTAATGCGATTTACAGCGGCCCATTTTTCTTGTCTGCGTTCAGTTAAACGGATATCAATACGTACACAGTGCTGTATAAACAATTCAAACTCCTGTGGAGACTCTGAACGAGCTAGCTCATCCTTGATTACATTTGACAAACCTTTTCTAAAGATTGGTAATAAAGCATTGTCTTCCCACTGGGTGTCCACCACTAACCTTTTAAATTCAGTAACATATTCTATGACTGACCGTTTCCCCTGGCGTAAAGAAAGCAAGGCAGATTCAGCGGTAGCACGGCGGTTGGGATCGTCGAACATTTGCGCCATGGCTGCCAGAAAATTGTCCAAATTATTTAGACGGGTATCATGACTTTCAACCATAGGATTTGCCCAAGCCAGTGCACGTGATGTCAACAACATAATAATACATAGAACCTTAGATCTATCAGACCGGTAGTAGGAGGCATGTACATCAAAAAATAATATACATTGATTAACAAACCCACGGAATTGACTTCGGTCACCATTAAAACGGAATGGAGGCAATTTGGGCATACTGGTGGATGAGGTAGGCTCAGTAGGTAAGGCCTCCAGGACTCCTAACCTAGAACGTAGATCTTGGAGAGCCTGACCAAACCCCTGTGCATTGTGGTTAACCCGAGACTCCAAGTCTCTAATCTGATTGAGTGCAGCCGCCACCTCCTGCTGCAAGGAGTTAACTATGGTGAACAATTTGTCTGCCCGTGTCTCCGTCATTGCCCCAGCAGAATCCTCTTTTTTAGGCTGGAATATCCTGTAATACTATTGTAGGAACTTGAGGATTCTGATAGCGTGGGGCAATGAACAATCAGAGACGGGTTTCTTTGAATGCAAATAATGTATTTGTGAAACAGCAAAACACCCAAAAACAATATTCAAACAACCCGTAGTGATATGCAATGAGTCCATATATATATACACAAGTCCAGTTATATGAATCCGGATATATAAGTCCTTGAACCTCTATAGCGAGGGTGGTAAAGTTCTTACGACGGAGTCCTCACACAAATGTGACCACAAGGTAAGTCTGATGCACAGATAACGTGGCTGGATTTACACACTGCTGGTGTGTGAAGAGTCAGATCCAGGTAAGCAGAAAACACAGGAAGGTCCAGGAACAAGTTAATCTCAGTTGTGGCTTAATTCAGAGAAGTCCAACAACAAGTTCATATGTCCGTAAGATTTCAGTAACAGTTCCAACAGCTATCACCAGAGGTAATGCACGAAGGGTTAAACAGCAACAGTTCAGAAACACAGTTCTTATCAAATGGAGTGAACCAAGGGTTAAATTCCCAAGTCAACAGTTTAGTAATAACACAGTATGTGCAACTTACATATGCAGAGAATGTCCAGAGCCATGGGTAGAAACTGCTGTGGCTGAGAAACACCTGAAGATAAAGTTATGCACTTTCCTGGTAAATACACAAAAGCTCTGTGAGAAACAAAGCAGCTGGGTTGCAGAGAAACAGAAGCAGAATATTCCAGCAGTGAAGCCAGCACCTGAGCCGGGTTTTAAACAAACGAACAGGAAGTAGGGCACAGAAAACAGCAAACTCCATTTTAACAAAGGGCAAAATCATTGACAAAGTTACCTAGAAAACCCGGAATACTGACATTAGGAGATTTTGACACTGGCTTTTGAAACGATTTTACTATGTCTGTTTTTACAAAATTAGCATGATTTATTTTCCTTTCACGATTCTCATGTTTTCTAGCAAAATCAAGGGATTGCGCACATTCAAATAAAGTATCTTTTTGTGACGCAATAACACGAGATACAAATTTAGGAATCCAAATTTGTCCACAAAATACTTTATCATTGATTGTGTTTTGACATTGGTAATTAGAGTTTTGTACAACCTTTCAAATCAGAATGAACAAAATCAGCAATTCATGAATTTCTTTTGGGGGAGGCGTTTTTATCGTTCCACGTGTGGTAAAATTGATAAAGCAGTTTTATTCTTCGGGTCAGCACGATTATGGCGATACCTCATTTATATCATTTTTTTATGTTTTGGCGCTTTTATAGAATAAAAACAATTTTATATGAAAAATAATTATTTTTGCATCGCTTTATTCTGCGAGCTATAACTTTTTTATTTTTTCGCTGATGATGCTGTATCGTGGCTCGTTTTTTGCGGACAAGATGACGTTTTCAGCGGTACCATGCTTATTTATATCGGTCTTTTTGATCGCGTGTTATTCCACTTTTTGTTCGGCGGTATGATGATAAAGCATTGATTTTTTGCTTTGTTTTTTTTTTTTTTTAAGGGGTTCACTAAAGGGGTTAACTAGTGGGACAGTTTTATAGGGGGGGTCGTTACGGACGCGGCGATACCAAATATGTGTACTTTTATTGTTTTGTTTTTTTTATTTACAGGATTTCACTATGTCTGTTTTTACAAAATTAGCATGATTTATTTTCCTTTCACGATTCTCATGTTTTCTAGCAAAATCAAGGGATTGCGCACATTCAAATAAAGTATCTTTTTGTGACGCAATAACACGAGATACAGAATTTAGGAATCCAAATTTGTCCACAAAATACTTTATCATTGATTGTGTTTTGACATTGGTAATTAGAGTTTTGTACAACCTTTCAAATATGGACATGAATGTAAAAGTACATTCTTTCCGACCAATCCTTAATTTTTGAAGAATATCAATATCTGGACAATTTTCATTTAAGGCACAGAAAATCAGAATTTTCAGTCTATCTTTATCATCTAGATCTCCATGTAAGTCGTTATCATAAGACAACTTTAATGTTAAACGTCTGGAAAAGGTTGCAGGAAGCCACAATTTAAATAATTGATTTTTCTCGTCATTACTTAAATCAAGCTTATCAACAGAACTTTCGAATATTTCAGAATTTATGCATACATGGATTTTGTTATCATATGCAGGAATGATTTTGCATAATTTTAACAAATTTTTCCTAACTTTAAGGGCCTCTGAATTGTCTTCTATTTTTGGTGGCCTTTGAACATCCGTCCCTCGTACGTCATTTGCATCAGTTCTGAAGTCTCCTCCCACATTTCCACCATCTTTTTTTACATCATCAGAGACAAGGTCACCTTGAGTAGCCATTACAGACACATGTCCCACATCTTGCTCAATTTCCTCATTACAGTCAATCTCGGGAACATCACTGGTATCTTCTGACACTATTTCTACACAGTCATTTTTGGATTTCTTTGATACAAACTGGTGAAATATGTCAACCAACTGTAAAATATTTTTAAATTTCTCTCTTTCTCTATTAAAGGACACCATCTTAGATTCTAGCTTTAGATTTTCCATTTCACATTCTGCATATAAGCTGAGCCATAAAACTTCTAAATTAGACTGATCTACAGACATAAATTTCAGTCTACTTTGCTTAGAAAAAGAAGTAATGACATCCATTGTTTCTTACCTTGAAATATCTCAGCTTGTAGCTCCTTTCTTGGACAACGCTGACCTCTTGTCATCAGCACGTCAGCACGTCTGATTCCTGTAGCACGTCTGATTCCTGTAGTACGTCTGGCAACTCTTAGTCCTCATTCATAGGTTCTTTTCTGATCCTGAAATCTCGTAGTGGATTTCCTGACAACTTGCAGATCTGACATTCTTTTGCTTCTATTCCTCCCCTTGCAAGTTTTCAGAAATTCACACTCTAAAAATCAAGTGTGACTGGCTGGCTCTCCAAAATGTTAAAAATGCTTAATTTTATATATTTTTCAAGGACTTGTTACCAGATGCGATACTTTAAATAAAATGTCACGTTTCTTATAAAAAAATGTAGTGGTTTATTGGACTGTCCATCAAAAAAACATCATTACAGGAAAACATAAAATGAGTGAAATAGTTACGAAGAGATTGTCCATTTGTCCATAGCAAAACTTGTACACATCTTTCCTTGGTGTCCTGAATAGCAAAAATGACATTCTGTCTTTGTCAGCAGCGTCTCAAGGAAGCAACACGTGGTTACATAGCAGCTGTCCATAAGATGTCCCATGTGTCTGAAGAGAGAGCGAGAGAGTAAGAGAGAGCCCCCCTCCCTTCGTGTAGTCATTATATATACGTCCCTTAGATCACGTGGTCTCTATATATGGGGATGACACTTTACCATACAGAAATAGCATGTGTAATATCAGCTGAAAGTCAATGTGCTCGGTACAGAATTGAGTGTATAAAGAATAAATCCATAACCAATAATTAATATTTAACAGAGCCCAAAAGGCATCACTAGGTACTCAAAATGCCCCTCTGGGGTATTAAACGCCGTCTTCCATTCATCCCCGTGCTTAATGCGAATAAGGTTATACGCCCCCTGAAGTCAAGCTTAGTAATCCAACTAGCACTTTTCACTCTGGAAAACATTTTAGAAATCAAGGGTAACGGATATTGATATTTCACAGTGATCTTATTCAGGAGGCGATAATCAATACACGGCCTCAATGAACCATCCTTTTTGGCCACAAAGAAAAAAACGGTGCCCAAGGGTGAAGAGGATGGTCTGATATGACCCATCTCCAATGACTCCTTGATATAAGATCGCATAGCATCGTGTTCAGGTACAGATAAGTTAAAAAGGCGACCCTTAGGAAATTTACCACCAGACACTAACTCAATAGCGCAATCGTAGCTTCTGTGAGGAGGTAAGGACGCAGACTTACTTTCACTAAACACATCAGAAAAATCAGTCAAAAAGTCAGGGACATCCTGAGACTGGGGAGAGGCAGAAAAAACAGGAGTGTCAGTATTAACACATTGGCAGCCCAACTGGTCACAGACACAGATTTCCACAAGTATTCAAGCAGCTGACAGCACTCGGGAGTTAGCACGGATGCACGTTCAGGCGTTCAAGGATCCAAATGAACAACAGTCCAACGAAAAAATAGGAACAGCATCCAATCCAGGTCAAGTACTTGATAAAGGCCTGAAAATGGCCGAAAACGTCGTATTTTATGGTGGCTGAATAAAGACTTGTTATACTTCACCTGGATTGGATGCTGTTCCTATTTTTTCGTTAGACACAGATTTCCAATCCAAAACAGGAATATGAGTCTGTAACCAAGACAAACCCAGTACAATAATGTCATGCAGATTATGCAACACCAGAAATTTGCAACTCTCCTGATGATCTGGTTCAACCCTCATTATCACCTGAGTAGAAAATTGGGGTTTATTCTCCGCCAAAGGGGTAGAATCAATGCCCAGTAAAGGAATAGACTTCCGCAGGGGTATCATGGGAAAGCCACAACATTTGGCAAAGTCAAAATCCATCAGGTTAATAGCTGCTCCTGAATCAACAAAAGCCTGAGCCAAAAATGTGGACAGGGAGCAAATGAGGGTAACAGTCAACAGAAATTTAGTCTGAACACTACCAAGACAACTGAGCGCGTAAAACGTCTTCCCCGCTTAGAACAGACGGAAATAGCATGAGAGGCGTCACCACAGTAGAAACATAACCCATTGCGCTTTCAAAACTCATGACGCTGTGCCCAGAAGTCACTCCATCACACTGCATGGGCCAGGAGCTGGCTCACAAGGCAACATCATCTGGCGCATACCTCTGCGCTCATGCAAACATCTGTCAACTTGAATAGCCAATGACATAGAATCATTGAGACCAGAGGAAACAGGGAATCCCACCATAACATCCTTTACATTCTCTGACAGCCACTTCCGAAAAAGGGCTGCCAAAGCATTATCATTCCATTTGGTCAGGACTGCCCACTTTTGGATTTTCTGACAGTACAACTCAGCGTCTTCAAGACCCTGATTTAATGCCAGCAAGGTCTTTTCAGCTTGATCAGTGACATTAGGTTTATCGTACAATAACCCCAGAGCCTGAAAAAATACATCAATATCATTCAAAACAGGATCCCCAGTTGTCAGGGAAAAAGCCCAATCCTGAGGGTCGCCGCGCAGGAGAGAGATGATAATTTGAACCTGCGGTGCTGCGCTCCCCCAGGACTTGGGCTTTAAGGCAAAAAACAACTTACAGTTATTTTTGAAATTCAGAAATTTAGCCCGATCCCCCAAAAACAAATCTGGCATGGGAATCCAAGGTCCCCAACCTGCAATTTAGCAAGATTGGTAGCAATACTCCGAACCTCAGTGGCAAGCTGATCCACACGGCCAGACAACTGTGCAAACTCCATTGAGAGAAAAAAAAATCCTCCTCAGCACCCAGAGAAAAAGAGGGAAAAAATGCAACAAACAGAAAAAAAAAAATCTCTGACAACTCTGACAACTTTTTTCTTTCCACACTATTTTTCCCTTCTGTGAGTACCATATAATTTTCAGTTTGGTCCGTGATACTGTTATGTTAGGTAGCTGAGGAGGACAGAAAAGATTACTTTCTGCAACCCAGAAAACCCAGCAAAAATCCAACAATTCTGATTACAAAAATACTGTGATCACACAATCTCGCCACCCACTAAATCAGATCTCAGTGTGAACAAAACCAAGCCGCAGCCGCTGAAAAAGCAGGAAAAAGCTAATGAAAAAACAACAGTGGCTACAGACAAACTGTGAGGAGCATAGGCCCCAGGAGGGGACCCGGCTGTCCTCGACAAATGTGCAGAAAACTATATAAATAGCAAGCACAAAAATAAAAGCAGAAAATATCTTATCTGAAAGCAGCAGATGCAGGCAAGACACCAGCAAACTTCCAAATGAACCAGGAACCACAATTGAGACCAGAACAATTGATCACCGGCGACCATCATGGGAGGGAACCTCTCTTATATCAGTCCAGTCAGTGATCCCAGATTGCCATTCCTTGCTGGAAAGTTCAGTACTGTCTGTAACCACCAGAGGGAGCCTCTGCTCATTCACAACATATGTCACTTTTTATTTGCTGAATTGCTGTGTGTTACACCAGAGTTCTGATTTAGGTGGTAGAGATCGTGTGAACCCAGGTTTTTTGTTAATCAGAAGTGTTGGTATTTTTGTCAGGGTTTTTTTTGGGTTGCAGTCAGAATTCTTTCCTATACTTTTCTATCTAGACAGTTTGGGCCCCAGCGCTTGCTCATTCTATTTTCTGTCTGTGTTTGTATTTTCTTCTGGTCTAACCGCCATTACATGTTTAGGGGCTTCCTATTTCTTTGGGGATTCTGCTACGGGGCAGATATCATTCATCTTTCTGCCTTTAGGTGTAGCTATCTCTCCGGCTGTGACGAGGCATCTAGGATCACCGTAGGTACGCTCCACGGCTACTTCTAGTGTTGCGGTTAGTTTAGGGTCCTGCAATCCAATAGTTTCCAACCTCTGTGGTGTATTGCTTTTTTGGCTATTCTTGCAATTTCTCCTCAGCTACCGAAACATAACAGCTAGGGATGCTTCTTCCAGATGCTTTCCCCACTGTATGTTCCTGTTTTTGGCACAAGAGGGTACTTCCTTCAACAGCTCCAGAAGAGGATTTGCAATGCGGGTAAAGTCTTTTGCGAAGCACCGGAAGTATCCGGTGAGTCCCAAAAATGCACGTACATCTTTCACAGTTTGTGGGGTTGGCCACCCTTGTAATGCAGCGATCTTCTCCTGAGAATGCCTCACTCTCTCAGCAGAGACGACGTGCCCCAAGTATTCAATTTCAGTCCGGAAGAGGTGACACTTCTGAGGTTTCACTTTCAACCAGTACTTCGGTAGCTGACTCAGAACCTGCTCCAGCCTCTGCAAATGTTCTTCAAAGGTGGGGGCAAAGACGATGATATCGTCCAAGTAAATCAGAGTAGCTTCAAAGTTCAGGTCCCCCAAACATCTCTCCATAAGGTGCTGAAATGTTCCTGGGGCATTGGCTAGGCCGAAAGGCATGCGTTCGAACTCGTACAGCCCCATCGGGAGGATGAAGGCTGTCTTGGCTAGGTCTCGTTCGGACATGGGTACTTGCCAGTAACCGCTAGCCAAATCTAGTGTGGAAAAGTATCTGGCATTCCCTAACGCTGACAGAGACTTCTCTATCCTTGGCAGTGGGTATGAGACACGCACTGTGCAAGCATTGATCCAGCGGTAGTCCACACAGAAGCGTAGGGACCTGTCTGTTATGTTTCGGTAGCTGAGGAGTGCAGGAAAAAAAGGCAATACACCAGAGCAGTTGGAATCTATGGGATTGCAGTACCCTGACTAACCACCACAACTAGAGGCAGCCGTGGAGCGTTCCTACGTTGGTCCTAGACGCCTCGTCACAGCCTGAGAAACTAACTACACCTAAATATAGAAATAGGAAAGCTAACTGCCCCGGAGCAGAACCCCAAAGATAATAGAAAGCCCCCAAACATGTAATGGCGGTTAGACAAGAGGAAATACAGACACAGAAAGAAAATAGTATGAGCAAACGCTGGGGCCCAAACTATCTAAATAGAAAAGGATAGGAAGGGTACTTACTGCAATCCCAGAAAACCCTGAAAAACACCAACTCTACTAATTTCAAAATCACCTGAGATCACACGACCTCTACCACCTAAATTAGTTCTCTGGTGTAACAAAATCAAAACAGCAGCCACTGAAAATGCTGGAAAAAGCAAAAGAACAAAACTCAGTGGCTGAACTAAACTGAGAGGGCAGAAGCCCCGGAGGGACCCTGAAGGCCCCCACAGAAGTGCAGGACAAAATGAAAAAATCAAGCACAAACACAAAAGCAGAAAAAGACTTATCTGTTAGCAGGAGAAGCAGACACGACACAGCAGGCTACAAGGGAAACTGGAAAGAAGGATTCAGACCAGAACAATTGATCACCGGCAACCCTGATGGGAAAATGACTCCCTTATATAAGACCAGTCAGTAACACCTGATTCCCAGTCCTCACAATCTTCACTAGCACCGCTTGTAACCACCAGAGGGAGCCTCTGCTCAGAACTCATCTCAAACCCATTCACAACACTACCCCCCCTTGAGGAGGGGTCACCGAACCCTCATTTGAGCAACCAGGTCGGTCAGGATGAGTTCTATGATACGCACGGATAAGTCTCCTAGCATGGATGTCCGAAGCAAACACCCAAGAATTGTCTTCCTGACCATAACCTCTCCATTTAACCAAATACTGGAGTTTCCGTCTAGAAAAACGAGAATCCAATATTTTCTCAACCACATACTCCACATTGCCCTCAACCAAAACAGGGTCAGGAGGCACAGCAGCAGGAACCACTGGCTCAACAAACCTCTTCAACAAGGACTTGTGGAACACGTTATGGATCTTAAATGTCCCTGGAAGAAGCAAACGAAAAGAAACAGGATTAATAATCTCCATGATCTTATAAGGTCCAATGAACCTAGGCTTAAATTTAGGAGATGCTACTCTCATAGGAATATTCTTTGAGGACAACCAGACCAAGTCCCCC